>CAUYPK010082897.1:0-19915 GCA_963574355.1 Loris lydekkerianus
TTAATAAGAAAGAAAGAAAGAAAGAAAGAAAGAAAGAAAGAAAGAAGGAAGGAAGGAAGGAAGGAAGGAAGGAAGGAAGGAAGGAAGGGAAAGAAAGAAAGAAAGAAAGAAAGAAAGAAAGAGAAAGAAAGAAAGAAAGAAAGACAGAAAGAAAGAAAGAAAGAAAGAAAGAAAGAAAGAAAGAAAGCAAGAAAGAAAGAAAGAAAGAAAGAAATCAGAAAAATAAATCAGAAAAATCTCATACAAAAACTTAAGAGGAGTTTGGTCACCCTACTCAGAATCCTTCATGCAAAAATCACCACCCTACCCTCACAATACAGTAATCCCATGCAGAGTATTATTAACACCCTCAGCAGCCTGTGTACACCTCTATCACAGCCCTCATCTTATAAATCTAGTCTCTGTAAGAGGCACACAGTAGTTGCCCAGTAAATGCTCAGATAAATAGAATAGGTAGGTAGAAATGATGGAGAAATTCATCAATTCTGCCCTACAGATATTGGGAATTAGAATCTGTCATTGAAAGAGAGTTCTGCTCTCCTTATATTGATGATTGGAGACAGAGAGGAAGTAACAATCATAGGCTGATTTTATGCATGGATTTTGCTTCAAGACTTTTTAGCACCAATTGATTTCCTTTTGTCCCAGAGTCACTGCCCAGCAACAGGGTCCCCAAAGAACAAGCCTAGTGGTTAAAAGGCAGACCCAATTTTTCTCCAAAGTGGCTTGGGACTTAAAACTTAAAATGTAAAAAGGAACTCAATTCAATAAAATTTGTATGTAAAAGAAAAGTACGAACTGTACGCAAGTAAAAGGCTGTGGAAGGAAATGACATGTTCTTGGAAGAAATATTTGGTTTGGCTGGAGCAAAGGATGATAAGATTTGAGGCAATAGAGAGTTGCAGGGCCCAAGAACAAAATGCCACAAAAGGGGAGTTGAATCAGTGCCCTCTCTTTAGGGGGCCATTTCACAGCAACCACCAGCATTTAATGTGGATATTCTTTTTGACACAGCAATTCCCTATCCAGGATAAGTACTTGCAAAAGTGTATCTTGATGAATGAATTTGGATATTCACTGAATCACTGTTCAAAAACAAAAACAATAAAACTAACAAAAACTGCCCTAAATGTCCATCAATAGGGATTGACTGATTATTAAATAAACTGTGGTCAATCCACAAATTGAGTACTGTATGGAAATTGTAAAGAGGGAGTAGGCTCGATGTGAATCTATATGGGACTGTCACCAAGACGCATTAAATGAAAAATGAAAGGTGCTTAAGAGTTTGTGTATGTTCTCAATTAAGTCAGAAAAAAAAACTTAATAGTGTGAATGCACTATACATACACATATGTGCACACACAAATACATGTGCTTTCAGCATATCTGGAAAATATCTGGAAAAATACAAAAGAAAGAATTTTTTTACTTTATAAATCCCATACTCTAAATATTTTACCATGACTATGTTATTACTTTTTAAATAGCAATTTTAAAAAACAGAACAAACTTTTTTCATGTCAAACATAATGAGTTTTTTTTTTTTCTTTTTTGACACAGAGTCTCATTTTGTCACCCTTCGTAGAGTCATAGTTCACAGAAAAATCAAACTCTTGGGCTCAAGTGATTCTCTTGTTTCACCCTCCCAAGTAGCTGGGACTACAGGCACCCACCACAATGACCAGCTATTTTTTTAGAGAAAGGTTCTCATTCCTACTCGGGCTGGTCTCGAACTCCTGAGCTCAAGTAATCCACCCACCTGGGCCTCCCAGAGTGCTAGGATTACAGGCATCTGCCACCATGGTCAGGCTAAACATAATGAGTTTTATCCTAATCGCAAAATGGTCCCAATATAGGAATTTTAAATTAAAAGAAGGACTGAATAATAAATACCCATACTATGCCAAATAAATATATCTAGTTACAGTGGCATGTACATCTTCAAGAGAACTCTCCTGGCTGAGTGGACTGGACCAAGTCAATTCTGACTCCAGCTCAGCCATTCTCATAACCTCCACAAGTTACATAAACTATCCAGGCCCCAACTTCTTCCTTTATCAAATGACTCTAATGTATAGTACCTACTGCCTATGGTGAGTATAGAGTACCCAGCAAAACTTCAACACACAGCAAACAATTAATGGTGGAAATTGTGATAGTGACGTGCTCTCCCAAGACCCATCAAGGAGGTTACAGACTAGGCACGGTGGCTCACACATGTAACCGCAGCAGTTCAGAAGGCCAAGGCAGCAGGATCACTGGAGCCCAGAAGTTCAATGCTACAGTAAGCTATGATCATGCCACTGCACTCCAGACTTGGAGACAGAGTGAGACTTTGTCACACTGAAAGGTCTCAAAGAAAAAAAAGATTCTAAATCCTCCTCCCAGTCTTCTCTTGATTTAACACTGTCCATTCTTTTGGCCTTTTTCTTAAAATTGGCAATGATTATTAATAGTTTCTTGTAAAATGGATAATTGTCTCACAGGCTGAGACCTGCAAAACAAAAAAAAACAAATGGATAATTAGACCTGCTGCCCTATGAAGATTTAAGAAGATGTTTATCATCAAGTAACAGTTCACCATCTTTCCCAGTACAGGAGAGAGATAAGCACAAGTATTTTCTGTGATAAGCATCAAAAGATAAGAGCATGGGAACAGAGGGGAGGAAATGGTTTTTGCTAAATTATTTGGACCTACATTCAACGTTAGGTGACCAAGTACTTGTCCAAGATCTTAAGGTTTCTGCTTTATCAGAGCAAATCCTGTAGTTTACCAGTATTCCAAGGAATAAAATTTGACAGATGGACTAATCAGGCACAGGCACAAAGATCAACAGTTCATTTCTTAAAAAAAAAAAAAAAAAAAAAAAAAAAAGACTTTGGCACTCACTACAGAGAGTTACAACTCCAATGGGACTAAATTAAAAGTAAAAACAAACTCTCCCCATCACCCAGCACTCTGAGGCTCTTCAAGGCAGGCTCTACGCTGCTGTACATTACCCTCATAGCCCAAATAACCAGGCCTGACCCCCTTTGAAAGCTTCAGACTCCACAGATAATTATCATGCAAGGCATGTGAAAACCTATCACCAAACTATCATTTCTTATTGATCTCTGGTGAAATCCTTCGTGTTTCACTGTATTCTCCATTTACAAATGGAGCCAGTGAGTTACTGCTGTTTCTCCCTGTTGAAAGTCCCCCACAGGCTGGACCCCATCCTGTGTGCACCTATGTGTGCAAGACAGCTTGCTCCCAGAGTCTATAATGAAGTAAGTTGTAGTCACCACCACTAACTGCATCTTTCACAGCAGAGGACCAGGTGTTCTTGAGGAACCTAGTCATAAAAAAGAAGCAGGAGGGTTTGTGCGGAGAGAAGCCATGGATTGCAGCACTCAGGGGAGGGAGAGGCCAGACTTCTGGATTGTGGCCCCAGCCATGCCCAAAATGTTGGCATGACAGCTCCCTTCTCAAGTGCCCAGGGTTCTCCTAAGATAAAAGGACAGGGACTAGATCACCTGAGATCCCTCCAGGCAATAAATACTAACTCTCTAGCAAATCCAAAGAAAAAATCCTAAGTAACAACCTCAAATTCACAAAGATTCAAACCAGGAGTCCTATTTTCTGTGTTTGGGCAGGGAAAAACAAGCCACAGAACTGACCATGCAAAGTCTTACATTCAGTACCAGAATCTTGAGCCATGGACATATTGAAAAGAAAAGAGAGATTTCCCCTCCCAACTGCAACCTTTCTCTCCCACCAAGACTAGAACACACAGGACTCTGCAATACCAGGGGAGCTAGGCAAGTCCCCAAACCCGCACATGATCACTCCCAGACTTCCCTTTCATCCCTCAGACTTACAAACTGGACAGAGCACAGGCCTGAGGAGTTCGATTAGGGGCTGGCAAGATTGAACACTAAAGGTAAGGTGGCGAAAAACTAGTAGTAATTAACGTGATTCTGCCCAAAAAGAATTCGACCATTACTGGCACATTCTCGGGGGTGGGGCAAGTCGGCGGGGTGGGAGTGGGCCCCGGCCGCCTCGCTCCCCCGGAGACCTGCGCTGGGCGAAGGGGCTTCCCCTTTCTCGGTACCCAGAGGGCAGGTACTCAGGGCAAAAACGCACAATGCGACCCTAGTGCGTCACACCACAGCGGTCCCAGGGTAGGAAGAGGGGTGTCCCGGCGGGTTCACCATCCGCAGCTAACCCAAGCCAGAAGAATGGGCCGCCTGGACGCCCGGTTCCGGGACGGGTGGGGACCAAACAAAACAATAGGGCCGTGAGAACAAAATGACAGGCGGAGGGGATAAGCCCAGCTGTCGGGAATGGAGACGCGAGGAGGACAAGGGAACCAGAAGGAGCGCGCAGAAGAGGAGGCGTGTGCCGCTGGAGAGGACGCCCCAGACGCACGCGGAGACCCACGTCCAGCTCCCCGGCGCTGCGGCGCCCGGGGACCCCCTCCCGCAGGCCCGCCCGCCGCCCGGCTCCCGCGACCCGCACCGTGTTGTAGAACTCGGCGATGGCAGGCACGATGGTGTAGTTGTCCTCGCACCAGTCCACCTCCGAGCTGCCAGCCCGCAGCTGGTCCCACCAGTGCGGGGCGCTCATGGCCGCTCTGGGACATTGGAGCAGCTGCTCCAGCAGCCGAGAAAAGCCCAGGGTTGGCACGGAGGCAAACCGCGGCGGCCGCTTTATGAAGTACAGCGCAGCCGCCGGATGTGGCGCCTCCCCAGCTGGCCTCCGGCGCTTGGCCCCGCCTGTGGGACGTGACTCGCCAGCAGACCCCTCCCCGGCTCCGCCCCTGGGCCACGCCCCCTGTGGGAGGAGGGGTCGGCGTGGGGCGCGGGGAGGCAGGGAGGTGGGGACAGTGCCTTAGCTTCCAGACTCCCCTGCGCCCGGCAGGTGGCTGGGGCCTTGACGGTCGCCCACGCCTGCCCACGCCCATCTCCTGGCTCAGACTCGCTCGCAAGCGCCCAGGATTGTGCAAACAAGGCCAGGAACAGGGCAGCCCCCGGGGAGCACTGATCTTTAGGCAAAAATTTATAAGGAGAAACCCAGGAAGACCCAGATCCCATTAGACCCCTAGGCAGTTTGCACCGATTAGGTTGTGCGTAGTGGGGCGCCGGTGCTCAAACCTGAGAAATGCCCTTGGTCCCTCCGATGCTGGATGGAGTTCGTTTGAGTCTACTCGCTGCATTCGCTGGGCTTCAGGGGCAGGCTCTGGGACCCTCACACAGCCTGCACCGCGCACTTCTTGGCAGAGAATCGCACTTGTACTATTTCCTTTGAAGACGTTCCTGCCCTCTCTCCCCTAGACACCGGCGTTATGGGTTAATCTAGTCTTCGATATGGAGGCTTAGGCATAGTCAAACTTGAGCCATCTCAGCCCTCAGAGGATGCAGTGTGGCAGCTATGACATCCCCAGTACACTCAAGGTGCATGCAGGAGATGTGACACATACATGTGCCAGGCGCTGTTTGAAGAGCTTCCATGCATCACAAAGTTAGTGTGCTCAAGGGAGATGCTGTGAGGTGGGTTCAATTAGTATTAGCAACCCCATTCCAGCCCGCCACCAAGCTAGAGAGCAAATTCAGCCAGGATGATCTCAGATCTGTTTATAAATACTTTGCTTCTGCAACTATCCTGTAGTTTCTAAATGAAACCTAATCTGGTTCCCATGATTTCTAGAGAAAGCCAACTTTCTCTCTCTCTCTTTCTCTCTCTCTTTTTTTTCTTTTTTTGCAGTTCTTTTTGGCCAGGGCTGGGTTTGAACCCACCACCGCTGGTATATGGGGCCAGTGCCCTACTCCTTGAGCCACAGGCACTGCCAGGAGAAAGCCAACTTTGTTCTTACCCCGACCCCGCAATCTTTCATAGGAGGTTCTAGGATTCCAGGTCAGGGCAGTGGCAGAAGAGGCCCTGGGCAGAAATCCATGGTAAATGCTATCAGGATCTGCATAATACCCTAAAGATCAGTGCTCTGGAGGGGCTGCCCCCTTCCTGGGCCTGACTGCCCAAAGGTACCCTAGCTGGTGCTCTAATGTCCTATGCACCAAGCGTCTGCCACAGTTAGCCACACGGTCACTTACAGGTCTCCAGAAATCTCCATCACAGGCAGAACACTGTAAGCCCCACCTCTTCTCCTAGTCCTCAGGAAATCCAGCCTTGTCCCTCTGGGGCCAAAGCTCTCTGTTTCTCTTATCTTTGTCCCAACATCATCTCTTCTTCCTCTTTGACAGCCAGCCAGTTCCACTGTCTCCCAGAACCCAGCTAGAAGATTTTCTCCTAGCGTCAAAAATTACTGAGGCCTAGAGCACACCCAGTGTGACTGACCCACCCAGGAGTAGGGAGGAGGGACGGATATTTCCCACAGAAGAAAACCACACCAGCTAATTTCCCAGTATATCACAGTGCTACACCCACCATTCAACCATGTAGTCAAGATTTTACGCTTCCCAAAAGTTTAGGTGAAAATATATCCATATTCATCAACTCTGATGTTTTTCTTTAATTATTTTGTATGCCAGTGGTTCTCAAAGTGTGGTCTCCCCCTTGAAGGGGATCTGCAAGGTCAAAATTCTATTTATTTATTTATTTATTTATTTATTTATTTATTTATTTATTTATTTTGAAACATAGTTGCACTTTGGTAGAGTGCCATGGCATCATACCCATACCTCACAGCATCCTCAAACTCCTGAGCTCAAGCGATTCTCTTGCCTCAGCCTCCCAAGTAGCTGAGACTACAGACATCGCCACAATGCCCAGCTATTTTTTTTTCAATATTGGACACAATTTTCAGTGTTTTGAACATAAATAAAACTCATAAATATTACATGGATTCTGGGATATTTACCAATACTCCTCCAACAATGGGGGTGGTAGTAAACAGAAACATGAAAATATGAGTAAGTCCAATCCAACACATGTTACAACTATCAGATTCTGGAGAACAGAAACCATTTTCCATAAGTACCCTTTGCCATTCATGTAGGAGAAGTTTTAGAAATATTCATGAATTTTTGAAATTTATGGATATTCCTATACTATTACAAAGAAAATTGTACAGAGGGGCTCCCAACACATAAAACAAACAGTAGCCATATAATAATTAGAAACGTTTAGTAATGCCCACTAAATTTTGAAAAAACAGCAAAATATAAGGATATAAAACAAATATATTTCTTACCCCAACCAAAAAAGGTGCATCACTTTGGTTTTGCTATTGTTGTTTTTATAAAAACTATATGTGTACATGTGCATGTATGTGTATTCCTTATTGAAAACCTGACAAATACAAAAATGACTTAGGAAGAACCTCCATTACCAGCCTCAGGACCTGAGACGCCAGTTCACCAACCACTTTAAAATCCATAGGCCAAACCTCTTTTTAGGCTCACAAATATCTCTACTGTTGTCTATCTCCAACACTGTGGCCTTTCTTTTATCAGACCAATAATGACTAATAAGCAAGGACAAGTAGGGCTATAACTTTATCTAAAACTTTTTGTTCCTCAAATTTTAGAGCTAGACAGAATATTGGAAGTTCATCTAGTCCTAGCCACCATGCCTGTTCCCATTTATTCAGGAGGAAATAGGCCTGGAGAGCGTAAGTGATGAGCCCAGGCGTCACCACTGAGCAGGACTGAAACTCATACTCTAATTGCCAGGCCAGAGCCCATCCAAGTGAACACACTGCAAATGAATCTTCACAAGTGATGGAGCTATAGTTATTATGTGGTCAGACTATTAACAAGCCTGGAAGGCAGACCCCTGTGGATTTGTACTTCCAAATGAAAGCCAGGCAAACTTTTGGCTCCTAGCAGGCAACTGCCTTGGCTCTGGAGAGACAAGTCATAAACAGACCATGTAGCCAAATGAAAGAGTGTAACCTGGGCCAACCAATCACAGGAGCAATGTTTGAGCCCAAAATCCCAGGAAGTTGCAAGTCCAATTAAGTCACAAGAGCCATTTCTGATTGACTGCGTGGCCGGGGCAGTTTGGAAGGCAGAAGTATCCAAAAGAGCCTCCTGAGTATGAAGATCAAAGTCAGCCAGATTCCTCCTCCAGTCTACAGGCCTGTGTCCACAGAGGTCAATGCTGCTCAGTCATCTCCTCCGAAGCCTCACTCCAACTCAGTGGCCCCTCAGAATCTCATCCCTCCACTTCAACGCTGTCCACTCACTCACATCTAAAGTTTATGTTTTTGATTAAAAGAATCTGTAAAAGAGTTAGCCTAGAAATATTAAAAGCCATAGCTCAATTCTCTCTGATTAATCCAGGTCATTTAAGTTTTCAGAAGAAATCTCTTCACCTTTATGTGGGCAGTTTGCTACATACATTCTTCATTTCTTCAGACCTTAGTCCTAAGCATAAATGATTAAAGCTAAGGGCATTTCTTCTTCATTTCGTCCCATGTTCTAACAGTAGTACAGGCTCAGTGTGAAGAGTCAGACTTGTATTTACAAGGTCTCAAGATACTTGCCTGTTAGTCACTTTTTAGTGCTTCTCGGACAGAGTGGAAAAATCCAAAATAGTGTTCAAAGTTGTGCATCCTAAGCAGGACCCCGGCCAGCAGCTCATTGGTCACCAGCAGATGGTGGGTATATGCACGGGTGTGATTCTTACAGCAGTAGCAGGAACACCCTCTCACTAGTGGGTTAAAGTCCTCCTGGTACTTTTTTTCCTTGAGATTATTTCAAATGATGTCATTTCTTGGTTGCAACCAGTTGTTTTCATTTTCTTTATCTGATCCACACATTTTATTAATATTTCTTCTTATGTCCCATTTTCCTATAATAATGTCTCTTCAGGATTCGGCTGGTAATCAAAGCTGAAAGTCAGGGCACAGCCCCGTTCTGTCACTTGATAAGGGAAAAAACTCTCAAATAAGTCCACTCCTCTTTCAATACACTCAAGCCCCTCATCTGGCCAGCTAATACCAGAGATAAGCCTTGGTTTGTCCTCTGGCAGCTCTGCGGTGACTGATGATAGCAAGTGCAGTCTAGTCTCCAGGGTCGTTGGATTCCCCTGAAAGCCATCCAGAAGGAAGCCACCTACGGGCCGCTTGGCTGTCTCTCGTGCTGACCTCAGCCTCTCCCCCATCATATCTCCACCTTCAATCACTCCAATGATCACACTTTTCTGAAGGACCTCTGAGTCTTCCTGTAGCCGCAGACAATTATCCAGGAACAGAAGTGACCAGTCCACAGACTTTCGGGCCCTTTTTATGGAAGTTACTTCCTCACAAGACACCTCTCCATCTGAGAGGCACTAGAACCAGTCTGGCTGAAGGGCCTGCTGAATTGTCATGAACTTGGAAACAGTCATTTCCACTCATCCTCCAAAACCCCACACAGACACAGACTTGTTTGTGACATAACCAGCTGGGCAGGGAATGACTGGATCATGCAGGGAACAGTACAAGAGTGACTCTGGCATGCCTATAAACTTTCCAATTCCTTCCTTATATTCTCCCAAGACTTCATGATGTTCTGCCCTCTAATAGGTAGGTCTCGCCATGGCTTCCTGATTACAGCCAGAGGATGTATAATGTCTGATATGTTTCTTATTTCATTCTGAAAATAGCGATGACAGGGTAAGCTGAGCCATGGCAGGAAGCGCATGAATATTATGCAGCGTTTGATGTGTGAGGTGTGGGGCAGAACCAGTCTTGGTGTACAGAAGGCAGCCTGGAATGTCCATGGTGTGGTCGCCTGTTTTGCCCTGGTTTTTTATTTTTCCCAGGTGACAGCCATTAACTACCTTAGTAAGGTTCAGCTTCATCCTAAGGGATTCCTCTAGGTCATGTAAACTGCCCAACTCTTTGGTCCTTCAAACAGCTCAAACTACTCACAGTTCACTACCATGTGTCCAACCCAACTATTTTTAGAGATGGGGTCTCGCTCTGGCTGGTCTCAAACCTGTGAACTCAGGCAATGCTGCCACCTGAGCTTCCCAGAGTTCTGGGATTACAGGCATGAGACACCGCACCCAGACTAAAGTTAAGCACTTTGCATTTTTCTGCTGTAGCCACCCTATCTCTGGGCAGTCATCAGTGTGTGGTGGTGGAGGATGCAAGATATATTGCTCCAAAGACACCACGGTTGGTTTCTTGTGACTGTGTTAAAAAATTCCTGTTTTCATCAACTCTCCCCATTGCTAAGATTTTTTTCAATATATACAACCTTAATAATTTAACTCCAGGGCCTGTCAATAGGTTATTAATTTTGAAACTGATTTATATTAATAATGTGATGCCTTGGGAACTACTCCTAATGACTTACTGTGAAATTCTGATATGGACCTGATAAATTCTTATTCTGTTGGGAGTGAGAGTCAGTGACAGCAGGGAACAAAGCCCTGCTGTGTTCTGACCGATGGTTTGTTCATGGCGCTTTTGGTCTACATTTGAGTCAGTGATATGGAATCACAAGGGAGCAGGTTTTGGGGAACAGCCCTTGCAGGGACATCAGAATGCCAGCACCTTCTGTTTTCTCATAGTGAGTAACTGTTTATTTGGTCTAAGTGAATGTCTGATAGTAAATATCTAGTTCAACTGGTTCCACAAGTGGAAATTATCAAGACACAAAGGCTTCATTGGGGAAAAAAATACAGTCGCCTCTGTAAATGAAGCAAAATGTCTATATTCTCCCATGTGACAGAGCTTTTCATTGTGGTCTTGCTAGGGGACTATTGTTTAGGCCAGACGACCAGCAGCAGCAGCACCTGGAACTATTCAGAAATGCCAGTTGTCCAGTCCCCAAGGCAGACCTATTAAATCAGAAACTCTGGGTGGAACCCAACAATTTCTGGCTCAACAAGCCCTCAAGTGATTGTGACTCATGATCAAAGTGGAGAGCCACTATTTTGGCCAGCATGTGTCAGGGAAAAAAATTCACTGTGGACTGTACATTTTGCTTTTTGAAAAAAACAAATCCAACCCAAAATTGCTGTTGCCACCAAGGAAAGAAAGAGGAGCCCAATAGAGGAGGCCATCCTTTCCTGAGGGAAACCAGGGGCTCTGAGTCCCTCCCTTCCCTTCAGCTAGGAAGAAAACAAGAGAAGCCAGCAAGTCTGTTTCTTTAAAATCTGAGACAGCGTCAGGCTAAGAACCATAGAGGAGAACTGTAGGAAGCAGGCCCCTACCAGAAAGTAAGCCTGTAAGCTATGTCAGATGCCCTTTGTTTATACATAGGACAGGCCACCAAGAGCCACTTTCTGCTATTACCAGGGGCCTCTATTTAGGAAGTGCCTCGCTTTCCTAATCTGCACTGGAAAACTACAGTGTTAGGATGGGATGTACAGTAAAAATAAGTAGATTCTGGTTGCCTATGTTTAAAGGGCATAGAATTTGTTCAAAGTATGTTTGAACTGTGGCTTCTGGGTAGATAAGGAGTTATTTGTTAACTAACTGTAGCCTGCAAAGATGTAACCAGCAATATTTGAGGGTCTACTTTGTGCAAAGCTCCTTATATTAAGCACTAGAAAATACAAAAGCCGATAAAGTAGCTTGTGGCCTCATGATGCTTAGTCTAATAGAGGCACACAAACCATTGTCTAATAGAGGTGCGCAAACCATTGAGTGCAACATGACAACTGCTAATATGAGACAAGAGGTTCAGCAGAGGAGGTAGCCTCAGAGTGGAGATTTCCAAGATGAACAGTTAACCCGGCAGAGCAGGGAGAGGAGGGAATTCTACAGAAGGAACAGGTCTAAAGGAACAGCTACATTCAGGAAACTAAAAAAGAAGAGGCTGACCTGGAAGACTAATGAATCATATGAAGAAAGTAAGTCTTTTTTTTTTTTTTTTTTAGACAGTCTTATTCTGTCTCCCTGGGTTGAGTGCCTTGGTCTTATAGTAGCTCACAGCAACCTCAAACTCTTAGGATTGAGCAATCCTCCTGCCTCAGCCTCCCAAGTAGCTGGGACTATAGATATACACCACTATGCCTGACTAGTTTTCCTATTTTTAGTAGAGATGGGGGTCTCACTCTTGCTCAGGCTAGTCTTGAACTCCAGAGCTCAAGCAATCCATCCACCTCAGCCTCCCAGAGTGCTAGGATTACAGGCGTGAGCCATCGCACCCGGCCAGGGTTTCTTCTTAAAGACTTACTCTCAACTGGGTGTGATGGCTCACGCCTGTAATCCCAACACTCTGGAAGGCTGAGGCGGGTGGATTGCCTGAGCTCACATGTTCGAGACCAGCCCAAGCCAGAGTAAGACCTTATGTCTAAAAAATAGCCGGGCATTGTGACAGGCACCTGTAGTCCCAGCTACTGGTGAGGCTGAAGCAAGAGAATTGCTTGAGCCCAAGAGTTTGAGGCTGCTGTGAGGTATGACACCATAGCACTCAACAGAGGATGATAAAGTGATACTCTATCCCCCCCGCCAAAAAAAAAAACCCTGATAGCAAAAGATCAAATTAGATTTCAGATTACTGGCAAAGCCTCTCAGTAATCCAGGTGAGGTATGATATGGGCATGACACGCATTCATTCACCCATTTGCATGTAATTATTGAATACTGCTGTATGTCAGACACTTTTCTAGGTTCCAAGGATTAAATAGTAAACAAAATAGAGACTGTAAGTACTATCTCTGCCTTCATAGAGCTTGCAGACTAGGGGAAAAACAAATTAAATATGTGCATAAATTATTACAATCATGCCACATGTATCATAAGGGAGAAGTGCAAGTGCTGAGACAGGTGATAGCTGCAGCTGTGACCTAGCCTGGGGGTATCAGAGAAGGCTTCCCTGAGGAAGTAGATTTGAAGAGAGGTGAGCTTTAGGCAGAGGTAAAGGGAATTGAATGAAGGGATACAACTGAGATGTAAAATGGCAATTGTCACAAATTGTTTCCCAGCCATGGACATGGAACTTGGCTTTGTCATTTGCTGTGGTCTAGGAAACATGCAATTACACCATCACTGAGCAGAGGCTTTGAAAGCCATTGCTAATTCTGCCATTCTTATTTTCCCCTCTTTGACATACCAAATTAGGATTGTGATCCAGACTGGATCCTGGAATGGAGGAAACAGATCAGAGCTGCAATCAACTCACAGCCAACATATAACAGGGACAACAAATATACTTTGTGTTGTAAACCACCAATATTTGGGAGGATTATTTCTTACATCAGCATAACCTAATGAAGGCTGACAAATACAGAAGGAAAATGAATAAAGCTAAAATACTAATTAGAGTTAAGACATGAAAGAGTGGGGAAAAAAAATAGAAGACAGCTTCAAATAGTTTAGTCTGAGTGAACAGGAAATAGTTAGGTTACTAATCCAAAATAGGGCCAGGCATGGTGGTTTACGCCTGTAATCCTAGCACTCTGGGAGGCCGAGGCAGGTGGATCACTTGAACGCAAGAGTTCAAGACCAACCTGAGCAAGAGTGAGACCCCATCTCTACTAAAAATAGAAAAACTAGCTGGATATTGTGTGAGGTGCCTGTAGTCCCAGCTACTCTGGAGGCTGAGGCAGGGGCATCAGTGAGCCCAGGAGTTGGAGGTTGTTGTAGCTATGACACTATGGCACTCTAGCCAGGGGCAACAGAGTGAGACAGTCTCAAAAAAAAAAAAAAAAAAGCTAATGCCAAAGAAAATTTAGAAGTGGCACTAGTGGTTTTGGTTTTGACTTCATGAGTTAAAAGTGTAGGCTGGGCTCGGCACCTATGGCTCAAGCGGCTAAGGCACCAGCCACGTATACCTGAGCAGGAGGGTTGGAATCCAGTCCAGCCTGCCAAACAACAATGACGGCTGCAATCAAAAAGTAGCCAGGCATTGTGGCTGGCGCCTGTGGTCCCAGCTACTTGGGAGACGGAGACAGGAGACTCGCTTGAGCCCAGGAGTTGGAGGTTGCTATGAGGTATAATGCTATGGCACTCTACCCAGGGTGACAGTTTGAGGCTCTGTCTCAAAAAAAAAAAAAAAAAAAAAAAAAAAGTGTAGGCTGAATAGAATACCTGGGAAGAGATATTCTCTTCGCAACTGAAAAGGCAAGTTAGGAGACCAAGCAAGGACAGGTCAGGATTAGAGAGGAAGACTTGTGAACCATAAGGGTACGCAAGATACCTGAAAGCTGCAGCAGAAGCAGAGAATGGGGGAGGGTGGCAGAGCGCATCTCTCATGCTTAACATTTACAGAAGTTGCAGTTGCAAGGAGGCCCATGTCCTGGCTGCCAAGGAACAGGCAGGCACAGAGGGGAGCAAGTGGGCAGGCCTGAGAAAGGAGGGGTACAACACCACCAAAGGCTCACAAAAATATCCCTAAACAAGACTCTAGGGGTTCGCTACCATTTTATAGGAACAGAGTGATTCTGATTCAGTTGGTCTGAAGTGGAGTGCAACATTCTGCATGTCTAACAAACTCCCAAGTGATGCGGTTGCTGCTGATCCATGGACCACATTCCAGTAGGAAACAGAAGAAATGACAACACTGATTGCAGAGACTATCAATAACATTCAGATGCTCGAAAACAGTTTGTGACAACTCAATTTATTAAACAAAAAATAGGAAGGTAAACCTACAGATTAAAAGACTCCTGAGACACATAACAACCAACCAATTGCAGTGTAGATCTTACATAGATCCTATATCAGAGTGTAAACAAAAAATACTTTTTAGGATGATTGTGGAAATGTGAGCATTGAATATTTGATGATAGTAAGGAATTACTATTGATTCGGGGGTGATGCGATATTTATTATGATTCTGTTTTTTAAAGTGAGGCTTCAGATGGCACCCATGGCTCAGTGAGTAGGGCGCCGGCCCCATATACTGAGGGTGGTGGATCCAAGGCCGGCCCCTGCCAAAACAATAGCCGGGCATTGTGGTGGGCACCTGTAGTCCCAGCTACTCAGGCAAGAGAATCGCCTAGGCCCAGGAGCTGGGGGTTGCTGTGAGTTGTGATGCCACAGCACTCTACCAACGGCAACAAAACGAAACTGTCTCTAAAAAAAAAAAATAATAAAAGTGAGGCTTCAAAAGAGTACATACTGTATGATTTCATTTTTTATGACAGTTTAGAAAAGATAAAACTATAGGAATAGAAAACACATCTGTGGTTGCCTGGGGGTAGGAGAAGAAGTTCACTGCAAAGGGATATGGGGGAGTTTGTGGAGGAGACAGCACTGTTCTATCCTGATCGTGATGGTTATGTGACTGAGTTTATAAAACCTCAAAACTATATACCTAAAAAGGATACCTCAACAGATCTGACCAAAGCCAAAAATAAACAAAAAGAAGAATTGTTGTTTAGACACATACTAATATATTTACGGGTAAAGTATATTATCTACAATTTGCTTTGGAATGATGGAATTTGGTATTGGTGTGGGGGCATAACAAAAGCAACATTGGCCTCAAATGCATACTTCTTGAACTTGGGTTGTAGACATGTTAAACTTTGTTCGTATTTAAAATTTTCCATAATAGTGGCTCACTCCTGTAATCCTAGCACTCTGGGAGGCCAAGGTGGGTGGATTGCTTGAGCTCACAAGTTTGAGACCAGCCTGAGCAAGAGCAAGACCCTGTCTCTTAAAAAAAAAAAAAAACAAAAATAGCTGGGCACTGTGATGGGCACCTGTAGTCCCAGCCACTTGGGAGACTGAGGCAAGAGAATCGCTTAAGCCCAAGAGTTTGAGGTTGATGTGAGCTGTGATGGCAGAGCACTCTACCAAGAGTGGGCAACAAAGTGAGACTTTGTCTCAAAAAAAAAAAAAAATTGCCATAATAAAATGGTTTTTTAAAAATACCAAAGAAGCAAAGGGTTTTGTGATACAGATAGTCCCCACAAACATCCCTGTAGCCAAGAGAAGCAGAAATATGTGTTGGTGAATAAGTGCCAAGGGCTTGGCCTTTAGCAGCATATTCACTTATAAAGGCAGCTCGGGTCCAAACTGCAGCTGTTACCTTTCCCTTTCATTCCGGAGAGCACAGGACTGGCAATGAGGAGTTACCCCAGTCTGAGGGAGCAAATAGCAAACATCATCTCAGAGAGGGGATCCACCCTTTTTAGTAAACAGTTGACTATCAGCAGCCTAGGTGGGGGCCAGGTGGTGCTGCAGACACAGACTTTCTGGAGACAGGAATCTAGAAAGGTCAGAGACTGGTCAGCGCCATGGTGCACAACCCTGGAGGTTCCTGGATTGGCTATGAAGGAGGGGACATTGGCACATCAGAGACTACCTGTCACATCTATGGCAAGGGCTGCATCACAAAGGCCTATATAAACCTCCTGCTTCCTTCACTCTACTTTGTCTTCAGCTTTCAAAGACCAGGAAACACCCTGGGAAAATAGAGGTGGTGTGGAAGAAGGAAGTAAAGAGAGAGATCAGGTTAGGGTAAAGTGTGAATAGGGGGCAGTTGACATTTACATGGTGGAAAACGGACAGGACCTTCCTTTGCCATAGGAGAGTCTCGAACAAATTTGAGCCCCCCAAAAAAGGAGCTTGAAGAGAAACAGATTTAAAATGTAAAAGACAACATGGGTCAGAAGTGAAATTAGATCTTGAAAACGATGGGAGTAGATGGAATTGAAAATTTGAGATTTTTCAATTTGCCTGGAGGGAAGGGAACATGAAGTACCCGTGTATAGTTCTGTGTGTCCCAGTACAGGCATTCCCTCCTTTCCTGAGACCTTCTGCTCCTTCTTACTCAAGAGGGACTCCCAACTCCCATGGCTACCAGGGGAACAGCATGATAACATACTGTGACCCGGCTCTGTGGCTAGAGCTCATTGGTCCAGGAGTGGATCTTGATCCAAGCTGGCTACTCAGAATGCATCAGTGAGAATTTAGAATCAAAAGCGAGCTCTTCCAATTCTACCTGGCTGCCAGATGAAGTGGAGACATACACCTGCGCACTGCTGATGGCCTGTTCCACCAGATGAACGGAGGAGCAGGTAGCACTGGTTGGCAGTGAGAAACACTAATGATGCAATTCCAAAGAGGACTGTGAGAAAGAGATGGATAGTCCAGATGGGACAGAAGTTCTAGCTCCAGAACTTCTATGCCCGAAGATCCACCCACATATAAGGGCTCTTAAGATACCCCACAACCTTTATAGTAAAGTCACATTGTTGCTTAAGATAGATGGACTTGGGTTTCTGGAACTGAAAACCATGTGTCCTAACTGAACTCTATGCTAAGAAAGTAGGGTATGTGGAAAGTATATACGAACACCTGGACACATTCCAAGGACAAGAGAAGATAAAGCAGTACACACTCCTGAAAAAAAAGTGGGAGAAAACATTGTGTACTAAAAATGAGAGGCATAAATATGAGATGGGATCCTTAAAGAAGTGGAAAGGATTGGGACCAGTGAGAAGATGATCCTTTTGTACACAATTCCCCATTATAACAGAGGTAAGGCTCTGAAATGTAGTGCATGCAGGTAGGGGCAGTTATTGCCAAGAAAGTTTCTAGATAGCCACCAAGAAGAGACAAAGAGGTCGGGCACTGGCTCGTCACCTGTGGCTCAAGCGGCTAAGGCACCAGCCACATACACCTGAGATGGCAGGTTCCAATCCAGCCCAGGCCTGCCAAACAACAATGATGGCTGCAACCAAAAATAAATAAATAGCCAGACGTTGTGGCGGGCGCCTGTAGCCCCAGTTACTTGGGAGGCAGAGGCAGGAGACTCACTTGAGCCCAGGAGTTGGAGGTTGCTGTGAGCTGTGATGCCACAGCACTCTACCCAGGGTGACAGCTTGAGGCTCTGTCTCAAAAAAAAAAAAAAAAAAATGAGTTCGGGCACAGGGGGTCATGCCTGCAATCCTAGCACTCTGGGAGGCTGAGGCAGGTTGATCACCCAAACTCAAGAGTTCAGGACCAACCCGAGAAAAGCAAGACCCCATCTCTATTAAAAATAGAAAAACTGGTCTGGTGGTGTGGTGGGCACCTATAGTCCCAGCTACTCTGGAGGCTGAGGCCAGGGGATTGCTCAAGCCCGAAGTTTGGGTTTGCTGTGTGCTATGATGTCACAACACTCAACCCCAGGGCAACTGAGTGAGACTTTGTTTCAAAAAAGAAAAGAGACAAAGATCTTTAATCATTCTTAATAACAAAGAGGCCTGAGAAATAAATAAATAATTGGGAGACACTTGTTCTTCCTCTGAAGTCTGAAAATTTAAAGGAATTTCCTTATAGAAATTTGTGATAGGCAGGGCACAGTGGCTCACGCCTGTAATCCTAGCATTCTGGGAGGCCAAGGCAGATGGATTACCTGAGCTCATAGGTTCGAGACCAGCCTGAGCCAGAGTGAGACCTCATCTCTAAAAATAGCTGGGCATTGTGGTGGCCACCTGTAGTCCTAGTTACTTGGAAGGCTGAGGCAAGAAAATTGCTTGAGCCAAAGAGTTTGAAGTTGCTGTGAGGTATCCCACCACGGCACTCTACCAAGGGTGACAAAATGAGACTCTGTCTCAAAAACGAAGGGAGGGAGGGAGGGAGGGAGGAAGGAAGAAAGGAAGGAA
Organism: Loris lydekkerianus; assembly: GCA_963574355.1. Classification (NCBI taxonomy): domain Eukaryota; kingdom Metazoa; phylum Chordata; class Mammalia; order Primates; family Lorisidae; genus Loris; species Loris lydekkerianus. The sequence continues at coordinate 18,488 of CAUYPK010082897.1, forward strand.
GGAGAAATTTGTGATGATTCTCAAAATGGACACACTGCAAGAATTACATGAGAAAGTTACTAATGTATTTTATAATAAGCATTTCAAATAAACCTTTGGCAGAATTAGCGACATTATTAGAAAACAATTTAGTCACCTTCTTGCATATATCAACTAACTACAAATGAATGGTGGATTTTCACAGTGCCCACCTTTCCAGCCAATCATTTAGGAACAGGAAGTAGAATAGGTAGAGACCCTGCTGTCTCGGAGCCAGCAGGCAGAGGGCAGCTCTCTTTGCCCTGTCAGTGGTGCTCCTGGGTATTGTGTGGTGTCCTGCAGAAAATGAGCATGATTTTGCCCTCAGTGGTACTCCTGGGTAGTGCACAGTGTCCTACAGATGATGAGCAAGTGACCAGATAAAATCCCACTCTCAACTTCCACCTGTGGAAGAACCTATTGAAACCCCAGGGCTAACGGCTGCCATAATTGTTATCTGTGTTTGTCAGGCCCAGAAAGGTCTTCTCCCAGCCTTTAGATAGTCACAAGCTTTAATAATCCTAAGAGAATCAAACCATTGCATGATAAAGGTGTCTATAATTTTGTCATTTCAAAAATGTGGTATATTAATGAAATAATGCAGAATATAACCTTTAAAAAATTTTTTTTCACTAAGAATAATTCCCTGAAGGATTATTCAGATTATTGCATATATCTATAGTTTTTCCTTTTTATTGCTGAGTAGTAGTACAGGGTGTGGATATACCACAGTTTGTTTAACCATTCACCCACTATAAACATTTGGGGGGGAGGGGAGGTATTACAAACAAGACTGATATCACCATTCATTACAGGTTTTTGTGTGAATGTCATCATTTATCTAGGATAAATGACCAGGGATGCAAGTGCTAGGTCTCCTGGTAATTCCATGTTTATTTTTTTTTAAATACTGTCAAATTGTTTTCCAGAGTAGCTATCTCATTTTACATGTCTACAAGCAATGTATGAGTGACCCAGTTTCTCCACATCCTCACCAGCTTTTAGTGTTGTCACTATTTCTTATTTTAGCTATTCTGATAGTTGTGTGGTCTTGTTAAAGTTTTAATATGTATCTCCCAATGGCTAATCATGTTGAATATTTATCTTTTCATGTGCTTAATAACCTCTGTATATCTCCCTTGGTAAAATGTTTTCATATCTTTGGTTCAGATTCTAAATAGATTGCCTGATTATTTTTTAGAATAAAAATGTTAGGGTAGAAAGTAGGTGCTCCATGCCAATGAGAAAACAATTTCTCTAGACCAAGAATAGGATATCAAAATATAAGTTTATTTTATCTTCTGAGAAGGAAAGAGGGAGTATGAGAGGGAAAGAGAGAAAGAAAAGAGAGCAGGGAGACAGTGTGACATCCCAAAGAAAGAAAGGAAGAAAGAATGCTCACAGCTAAGA
>CAUYPK010082898.1:0-69483 GCA_963574355.1 Loris lydekkerianus
TTGCAAGGCCACTTCATCACTTTCAGGGATTCCAATGAGGCAGATATTAGCCTTCTTCAAATTATCCCAGAGCTCTCTGAGAGAATGATCCATTTTTGCTCTCCATTTCTCTTCCTCTTTGAGAGTTTGGGAGCATTCAAAAGTTTTGTCTTCATTGTCAGAAATCCTTTCTTCTGCTTGATCTACTCTGTTACTGAGGGATTCTACTGTATTTTTCAGATCTTTGAGGGCTGCAAATTCTTGCATCAGTGCATCAAAATCTTTGTTGGTTTTGTCTTTAAATTCATTAAATTCTTGAGACAACTTTTGATTTTCTCCCCGAATTTCCAACTCCAACTTGTGAATTGCTCCTTAAATTTCTAATTCCAAATTTTTCTTCATTCTATTAATCTTGTTTGGAATCCAAATTCTGAATTTAATTTCTGACATTTTGACCAGCTGTTTATGAATGGGATCTTCATTTACATCTGCCATATCTTTCCTTGAGGGGGTTGATCTATTCTGGTTATTTATGTTACCAGAGTTTTTCCACTGATTCCACCCCATGATTATTTTATACCGTTTGACTTTTCCCCTGGAGCTTTGTTGAGGACTGGTATAGTGTTATGGCCTGAGAAACTGGGGACCTATTTGGTGTGGTGGGGCTAAGTGGTTCTGTGTTGTTTTCAGGGGGTCTCTGTCCGACCCTACTGAAACAGTTACTCTGGGTTGAAGTCTCAGGTGTGGAGAACTACCAGCAATTAAGTCACCCCACCCCCCATTGGCAACTATTGGAAAAGGCAAATCAAACCTTCCTACAACCACACACCCAGGGCACCACGTGGATTGTCCTTGGGCGATTGGCTCAGTTCAAAAAGTCTAAATCAGTTGTCTCAGTTAGCACCTATCTCAGGTGGGAGAGTTTAAAAGGTCTCTGGCAACTGGCTTGCAGGGGTCTGCTGACATCTTAAATATGACTTTCTCCGGTGCTCTGTGAAGTCAGGAAGACCCACCCAGCAAATAGATTAGTCTTGGAAGGTTAATGCCTCCTTCCCTACCTTGTACCTCTGTGACACCCATTCACTGATAACCCTGCAGGGCTGTGACCCAGTTGCCTCCAGTGAGCAGATTCTCCAGGGGTTTGCACCTGCCTGAATCACAAGGAGATCTATATCTGCTCAGCCAGGCCGCTGCTCTCTGCCTCTATCCAGCAGGAGGAGGTGAGGCCTGACATCCTCGGGCACTTGATGGAGGCTGAGGGGATGTTCACTCAGTTCCAGCCCGCTCCTGATTGATGTTACTGACAGAACAGAACAACTTTGTCAGAATTTGTTTCTGTCCCAGCTAAATTCTCCTGCAGAAGAGAAGCTATTTTGAGTTTTTAGGACCTGCGCCTCAGACCCTGTCTTTGCTCTTGCAGGTTTGTATCTGCAGCATGGTTAGCTGTCAGTTCTAGCCTCCTGCCTTCCTTTGTCGGACGATCCCCTGAGGGCTGGTTCCATCTTAGGCTCAGTAAAGCAGTCCTCAGCCCTGGGAATTTCCCAGCTTTGTGCATGCGTTTTCTAGTCCCTGCACTCCCCCCAGGCCAGTACCACCTCATGCAAACCCTTTACTCACAGGGCCTGCATTTCAGTCCCAGATCTATTCTGAGGTGGTTGCCATTGAGAAGATGCTCGGCCTCCTCTGGTTGCCCAGGGAGACAGGGGGTGTGGCTTCAGAATATCCGGGGTTGAGCCCTATTGTTGCCAAAAAGGGCTTCTGTTCGCCTTGGGGCACCGCTGCTCTGGTGTGGTTCCCTCTCTGCCGACTGTCCTCTCCTCACTCCCATGCCACAGAATCAGCACTGACCATTTGAAGTTCAGGCCCTGTCCACACCCCTCGAGAAATCACCCAAGAATCTGGACTCCTGGGGGACAGGCCTCCAGACCTCAGAGTGAGAGTGGAGGGGAGTGTTGGGAGCTCAGAATTGCAGGTAGAGAATATATACAGTTTTATACAGTTTTATGCCTGGCAGGAAAATGCTGTGGCATCCTAGTAGGGGAGGTAGGTCCAGTTTTTAGAGGGTCTCTCCTGTGGAGTGTAGTGGGAGGACCTTTGAACTCCGCTCTTTTGTTTGTGGGGCACTCTGAGCCATTCTCATGGGGGAGGGGACTTCCATCCACTTGGTGATGGATTTTGTACCTTTTGTTTGTATCCTTGGGATTGCAGCTCACCTCAGTGAGGTTGATGTGCGTTCCTCAACCTTCTCTCTTGGTGCAGCTCTAATCCACCAGGTTACTAAATAAATTTCTGTCCTTTAACTCTCCTAGATGGGAGCCTCTGTGGAAAGCTGGCTTCAGTCAGCCATCTTGTCCCGCCCCCTCACATTCACCTTTTCAGTATCTGCAGACTTTGTAGCAATAGTCCTCTTTCATGCCTAGTATTTGTAACAAATATTCTTAGCCATTTTGGCAGTAGTTATACTGCCCAATAAGCCATCCCAAAATTACTGGTTTAAAATAATAACCCTTTATATAGCTCTGGGTAGACATTTGGGTTTTAAAATGTGTTATATTTAATATATAAAAAACATCTTTACAGGTCACTAAATGCTCCTCTATAGCTTTTAATTGGTTGTATGACATTTCTTATGGTGCATAGGCCATTTTTTAGACTGACTTCCTTCTGTTATACATTTAGATTGCCTTCAATTTTTCTGTGAGAGAAATAGTGCTGTAAATGACCATTCATCACCAGATGAGTTCACACAATCTATAGTTACTTAGGATATATGTTTTGAGTGGCAGGCTTTTTTTTCTTTTATTTTTGTTTTATTTATTGTGGTAAGAAAACTTCACGTAAGATCTATGCCAGGTGTCCTCAAACCTTTTAAACAGGGGGCCAATTCACTGTCCCTCAGACTGTTGGAGGGCTGGACTATAGTTTAAAAAAAAAAAAAAAAAAAAAAAACTGAACAAATTCTTATGCACACTGCACATATCTTATTTGGAAGTAAAAAAACAAAATGGGAATAAATACAATCACACCACCTCATGTGGCCCACAGGCCACAGTTTGAGGACCCCTGAGTCTATGCTCTTAAAATTTTAAGTATACAATTTATTATTGTTGACTATAGGTATTATACAAAGGTAACAATAGAACTCTATACTTTAGAACTTTTACCTTGTTTGCCTGAAACTTTGTGCCACCAATTAGTAACTCCCCATTTCCCTATGCCCTCAGTCCCTGGTAAGTCCCCACTCCACTCTTAGATTCTATTAAATTGCCTATTTTACATACTTCACATCATGGAATCATGTAGTGTTTGTCCTTTGGTGATTGGCTTATTTTACTTAGCAAAATGTCCTCAGTATGTTTTTATTTTTCTGTTTTTTAATGCCTGATTTGAAATTTTAGAATGAATATATGTTGAGGACATAGAAAAAATAAATACAAATTATGTTTACGGTAAAGCCTTACATGGCCATAACTTTCAGCATTATTTGTAATTATTTTTGCCATTTTCCATATAAGACTTTTTTTTTTTTTTTTTTTGACACAGAGTCTTACTTTGGTAGAATGCTGCAGTGTCACAGCTCACAGCAACCTCCAGCTCTTGGACTTAGGCAATTCTCTTACCTCAGCCTCCCAGGTAGATGGGACTATAGGTGCCCACCACAACACCCAGCTATTTTTGTTATTGTTGTTGAGGTTTGGCTGGGTCCGGGTTCGAACCTACCACACTCAGTATATGGGGCCAGCGCCCTACTCACTGAGCCACAGGTGCTGCACATAAGATGTGTTCTTGAGCTTTAAAAAACCTATAGAGTCACCTAAATCTTGGAATGATTTATTTATTTATTTATTTATTTATTTATTTGGCCAGGGCCAGGTTTGAACCCCACCACCTCCAGTATACGGGGCCAGTGCCCTACTCCTTTGAGCCACAGGCACTGCCCAGAATGATTGATTGATTGATATATATATATATATATATATATATATATATATATAGAGAGAGAGAGAGAGAGAGAGAGAGAGAGAGACACCCCATCTCTCATATATAGAGAGAGACCCCATCTCTAAAAAAAAAAACAATAGCCAGGTGTTGTGGCAGTTGCCTGTTGTCCCAGCTACTTAGGAGGCTGAGGCAAGAGGATCACTTGAGCCCAAGAGTTTGAGGTTGCTGTGAGCTATGATGCTATGGCACTCAACCTCAGGGTGACTGAGTGAGACTTTGTCTCCGAAAGAAAGAAAAACAAATCGCATCTATGTTAAATTTTGGCCTTTATCCTATATTTGTCTTGCCAGTCTAACTGATGAACTCCCACAACAGACTAACGTACCACTATGTACCATGCCTATAGTAAGTTCTACCATTATCATTGTGATCACTAGAGTAATATAGACTGGCCAAATCTTGCTGGCTTTCAGTACCAAGACTATGAGAAAAAGAAACTATACACGTATTAGAGATTTTGATATATAGTTTATTTTCATTAAATAGATTGTTCAAACCAGTTTTCATCTAGAAAAATAGCTAACGTAGTGTGCACTCTGTAATGCTCAAGCATGTCTACATGGGGTATTAAAACTTCTGGAACCCAAATTAAATTTGATTTAAATTAGATACATGCTAAAAAGAATTCTTAAAGTTGGGGCAAAGTGTTGAGAAATCAGCACTTCTGCAGAAAAGATAATGTGTTTAAAAGTTTTGTCAAATTGTTCTATTTGGTTTGCTAGAAAAAGAAGCAAACCTAGATACTGATGGGTGTGGGTACAGAGTTCAGGTTTCTCCGGCGGGAGGAAGCACAGGCAGATTCAGCACACCTGGGTGACTGCGGCAGGCTCTCTGCCTGGAGCTCTGTTGTTCAGGCAGCTTGTTCCATGTCAACACCTGCTCATTAGGAACTGGACCAAGACTCCCAAAGAGCTCTCAGATGGCCCTGATTTTGTATCTCTGCCAATCCACACTAGAATTTAATAACAACCTTGAGGTGAAACTTGGGCCTTTCCTCATTGCTAATCCCTAAAACCATCTGGCCTTTCCCTTTCTCTGAATAACAATTTAATGCATGTGTGTGGTGGGGAGGGGAGGATGAGGGGAACAAACATCTTACATTTCTTAAAGGACAATCCACTCCTTTTCCGAGTAGATAGAGATCCTTTCAAGTCACAGATATAAGCTCGTTCTTTCCGTAGCTTCCCCATCTTTAATAGCCAGATAATTGTTTGAAATTTGCATTGCATCACTCATTAACTATTGACAAACCTCCAAGTTTAGTACTTTTAATGAAATCATGCCAGAAAAAAAGCCTGTAAGTCTGAAATCATGATTCTGATTTTTTAAAAAAATTATATATTTGCTGTTTCATTTTCCACTGGGTTCGGTACAGAATTAGATACCTGAGAGATACTCCATAAATATCTGTTTATTCTTGTGGCTTGTTCTACAAAGTAATTGAAGTCAAGTAGTGAAAAATATATAGAATATAAGAAGAAATTACAAGTAAAATATTGAGCATCATAAATTTCTCTCCCCTGTGCCCACCCTGGGGAAGGAACTGGATTGTAGGTAGGGAACCACATGACCTGTGTATTCTATGGGGATTTCAGGTTTGTGGACCTGCTCGAGGCTGAACCCAGGGCAGACACCCATTGAATGGAATGGCATATGAAACCAGCTGTATGACTTTAAATTATTTCTTATTCACTTATGCTCTGAAGCAGAATCAGCATTCTTATTCCTTTCCTATAACTCATGTTGATAGGATCTGAAGTCTTAAAAACAAAATCAAATTGGCTGAAAAATATTTGTTAAAAATAGATGCAGGTATTGAATCAGTGTTAGATGGAACATTTGTTGAATTCGGGTGTCTTAAATACATGTATCAGATTATCCCACTGCCATAAATAGTTAAATATATGAATGATGAAACAGAACTATAGTCCAGAAAGAAAGAGAAGAGGAGGGAGACAACACATGTTGTTTCTGAAGCAACATGGGAAGAGAAAACCTGCCAAGTCTTGTCAAGTTGTAGGGCAGGTAGGAAGAGGCTGAATCCCAGTGTGTGCTGCAGTCTGCTGGGCGTTCTGTGGTCAGCGTTTAAGTCGGGAGGCCGGGAGGAAGGAGGGCAATTGGTGGGACCTCACATAAGATGCACAATACAACGGTACATTTCAAAACTGTTAAGAATAGAGTATAAATGTCTAATCACAACAAATAAGCAAAGTGACAGTTTCATTAATCGGTTCAGTGTTGTTCATCAATTCACATTGTACCCTATAAATGCATTAATGTACACAGTCTTGATTTAATACAGAAAAAAAATTGTTCAATGAGTCAATTAATTCTGTCTGTGTACACATAATGGAAAATGCATATGGCAACGTGTTTTTTCACTCAGAAGTCAGTTATGTTCAAATCCAGAGGATAGATTTGCATGGATATTATGGGCTTGCACATACATTCACACATGCGTTTACATGTATGCACAATACCCCTGTGTGTATAGGTGTACAGGTGTGCATAATACACACATATGTATTCTAAACCTCAGGTTTTGACCCTGATGTCCATTCACTTTTTCTTAGAGCCCCTCCAAATGGTCTGCGATACCTCTAGAAGTGTAGTTAGCAAACTGTGGCCTACAGGCCAAATTCAGCCTCATTTTTATATAGCTTGCAAGCTAAGAATGTTATTTACATTTTCAAATGATGAGAAACAAAATAAGCAGTATATTTGGTGACACTTGAAAATTATATGAAATTCTAATCCTGTGTAAGATACACAGGAAAATGTATCCCATGTACAGTTTTTATGGGTCAGAGCCACACTCCCGTGTTTACGTATTGTGCTGTCTCTGGCTACTTCTGCACTACAGAGCGGAGTCCAGTAGGTCAGCAGTGACCTCCTACCCTCGGTGAGACCCTAAAACATTCACTCTCTGCCCTTTACAAAAATGCTTGCCTGGCCTTGGCCATTGAAGATACAAAAAATAGGTAGGATGAAATCTGCCTGAACCTAGCATTTCCTCACAGTATTTGTAAGATACTCACCACCCTGGCCCCTTTTTAAGAGAAAGTGGGAAAACAATGAGAAAACTGTGCTCAACTTTTCTTGTTAAAGGACCTTATGACTTTTTCCCCTCCCAGACATACAACCTTATGTCTCAACTAGGATATTTTGAATGTTTAAATTTTAATAATTTTTATGATTATATCTTGACATGATATAATAGAAGAACAAGTAAAAAGTTGCAGTTGTGGAATATAAAATACAAAGTTAATAAATCTGATTTTCCATTTGCTTTCTGAAACAACATGGAAGAGAAAACCTTCCAAGTCTTATCAAGTTGTAGGGCAGGTAGGAAGAGGCTAAGGGCCAGTCTGCGTATGGTCGGCCCCTGCCTGATGAGGTTCAGGGTTTAAGTGTTATTGTTCCTGTTTTCTTTGAAGCTCATGATGCTTCATAGATGTTAGTTATCAAAACATACTGGTAAGCTAGGAAAGAAGGAGCTATTATTTCCTCTATAAATTTGCAATGTAGCTCTTTCTATGGCAGTAAGTTAGTTCAGTACTAAATCCAAGAAAATAGAATGATTTTTCTTTATTGTGAGACATAAATTGCCTCGTAGCTGATATGTCCCACAATATGCTAACAAATTATCACCTGAGTTTTATTCTGAAATTGGACTACTGATTTTCATTATAGCATCTGGTATAGTATTTAACTTCTATTATCCTACCCTCAGCCATTGTTAAGTATGACCTCAGGAGTCACCTAATTAAATGCTTCATTCTCTTAAAAAAAAAAAAAAAGCCTTTGCTTTCTTACAGGGGCTACCCTGTTATTCCTTGACAGGGTCAGCAAATGATTCCTAGGGCAGCAGTGTCCTAATCTTCGAATCCAATCTCCTTCTTTATACTTTTGCCTTTTGGTTCCCTGTTTAAAGAAATATTTTGAAAGTGAACTTATTTTCCTTATATCTTGATCAGGACAAACCAACAGAAAAAGGACACATAAATCAATCATTGCATCCTCATACCGTAATTATATTTCAGCGTCATAGTGTATGTATGTTGGCAGAGAGACTTTAGAATTCCTTTCATTTTACAGATACATGACCAGAGACAAGGTCTCCCTGAGGTCACATAGTAACAGACTCTGGGGTAAGACCTATTTGGCCTTACTTGGTGACTTGCAAATAAATATGATTATTATATAGGCATTAAATAAGAAAGGTTTACTAAAATAACAAAAGAAAAGATTTCATAGGAGATGTTATGTTTTACTAACGTAACAAATGAGACTTATTTCTGTAAGATACACAGGAAAATGTATTTCATTACTCATACTCCATCAATCTTTTTAGAATTCTTATTAAGCTCTAAGTTAAAAAAAAGGTGATGGAAGCTATAATTACCCAAATAGTTTAAGAGATAAGTGATGCAAAAGTATATCTGTTGTTTACCTTCAGTAATAAATATATTTGAATTGAACACATTATTTGAGATACCAGGCACTGTTTACTATCAAATCAGTTTCTTGGTTTAGAGGGCAATTTTTGGAGAATTGCTACCCTCATGGAATGGAATACCCAATTCAGTTGGCTCCCCACTATCTTGCCTGACTTTTCCTGGTGAATTTAAAGTGAGAAAGAAGAATGAGCAATATACCTAGTCACTTCTGCTTAGTCACACTGCTTTATTTTCTTCATAACACTTGTTACCATCTGAAATCATCTTGTTTGTTCTTTTACCTGTTTGCTCTTCGTATCTCATACCCACTGAAATGAAAGCTGCTGAAAATGAGCCATTGTCTATCTTTATTCCCCATTAACACCGTCCTGGGTGGAAAGGAAATTCTGTATTACCTGCCCCACGCATGAACAATTGGCCATGTTGATTTGAGTGTGATGGGGTGATTGTGAAATTGTAGATTGTACGGATGGGAGAGGATATTGCACACCTGACCTAGGAAGCATTGTTCTAGGTGCTGACCTTTTCATTCTATTTGATGTGCCCCATCCCTGCCTCATAGAACTGGCACGTGTGTCGTAATTATTGGCGTCCTTGTCTTTCTTGTGGCTACTTTAGGGCAGGGACCAAGACTCCATCCACATGTCCCAGGTGCCAAACGCAGTACCTTGCAGGGCAAGAGAGTGAGTCTGTGAGTACCCAAATGGTTCTTTAACACAGTGCCCGAGCACATACTATATTTTTATGCCTTATCTCTTCAAATAGAAAGCATGCCTGACTGCTAAATTGTCTTACAATACTTGTATAGAGAAATATCTTCCTTCAAGAAGACAATTGCTGACAATTTGCACATTTCATTAATACAGCTCTTTATATAGACCAGTGCTATCTGGTAGAAAGAGAGTGTGAGCCATATATATGATTTTAAATTTCTAGTAATTGCATTTTAAAAGCTTTTCAAAAAGTGAACTTAATTTAATCATATATGTTCTTTAACTGAGTACATCTGAAATATTATCATTTCAACATGAATCAATATGTAAAATTTTTGAGAATTTTTTAGACTAGGTCTTAAAATCTGGTATGTGTTTTACATGTCAATTTTCCAGTGAAAATGTAGCATCTTGATCAATATCTTATTTTATAAAATTTAAAGTAAGAATAGTAGATTTCCATATCCAGATTGTTCCAAACACACCTAAATGTGTCCTAGTGTCTGAATTAGGTATCAGTTTTAAATTTGAAATTTTAAATTAAATAAAATTTAAAAGGTAGTTCTCTGGTCCCACTATCACATTTCTATCCCCAGTAGCCAAAACCCGCTGGTGGCTATTCTATTGGCCAGAGCAGATTGTAAACTCTTCTTAAACCTTTCCTATGCTCATCTTTTATTTCCAAACATGCAAAGCCCTCTGTCACCTTAAATCACAGCACTCTGGAATGGTGAAAAGGCCTTTGAAAGCATCTGGTCCAGTTTCCTCCTCCTGCAGGAGCAGAAACCCAGAGAGGAAGTGGAGTGTCAGGCTCATTTTGTTTGCACACCCGTCCTGGTGCCTGCTTTACCCTCAGCACTCCCCAGGCATGACCAGTCTACTCCTTCGGGGCAGACAGAGACGGGGTGTGCCTGTGGGAGCCTGCTACATGCATGTAAGGATTGCCTTCTCTCTGCAGGCTGGTATGGTGTGATGGAGAGACTTTGGGGAAGCCTACCCGGGTGACTGCCCCATCCACCCGTGTGAGGTCACAGAAGCAGCTGGCACGCTTGAGACCAGCTGGGTCCTCTCTCCAGCGCCGAGGTCAGGCTGGTTAGTCAGAGAGACAGGGAAGGAGGCACACCGAGTGCTAAGACAGATGGCTCCAAGGCCAGTCACCTTTAATCTGGAGGTACAGCTTCCTAGGAGGAGTGTGGACCCCAGGTTCTCCAAGTTATTCATGCATTTATTTTTTTAAGGATTTCATGTATCTCTTCTAAAAAGAAGAAGAATATGTGACTGAGTTGAAAATTTTGCAGGTGCTTTTTTTGTCATTTATAACCATTGTTCAGGTTTGGTGTTTGTTTTCTTTCTTCTTCCTCCACCTTGTTCTGAACGCACTCAAGGTCTCTGGATATCACCTTTACCCAGGATCCCAAAATTAATGAAACGACAGTGGATCCATTTTTCTTTGTGAAGGAGAAATAGTTCAACTATGTTGAACTATTTGGGGAAGCTGCCGTGCTTCTGAGAAGACTAAAGTGGGTGCAGCACAAAATAGTTGTCATTCCATCACAGCATGCACCTGCCTTGTCAGGGAGCACCTGGAGTCGGGCTGGGGCGGTGCGGGGATCACTGCTCTTTCCCCTTCCTGTCCTGCTCCCCCCTCCCCCCTCCAGTACTCCACATACTCCCCATCTAACACTTCTCTCCTGTCACTAGGTAATATTTTTTCAAAGGGTGCAGCTACGGGAACTTCAAAACCTCCACGTGGCAGTGTCGTCACTATAGAAATCACACACTTTATTGTTGTGTGACAGGTCAACCCCACAATGTGGAGACACAACATGAAATGGCAACTGAGGATACTCAAGTTATTAATTGGCTGAACTAATATTCAAAACTTGTCTCAAATTCCTTGAAAAAGATCTGTGTGAAAACCGAGGAGAAAAAAAAAAATCCCTGGCTGTGGTATCTAAAGTCTGTAAAACATCCAAAGGAATTGATTTGGCTTTATTTTCAGTTGCAAATTTAGTCACAATTGTTTGATTCCTATCTGAGGTACACGTATTGTCTGGAGTATGAACATTACTTTCTATGCCAATCTGGAAAGTGTTTTTTTTTTTTTTTTTACTTTTTTGTAGTAGTTTCATGCTCTAATAATGTATAGGCAGGAAGTTCTCAAAATGAAACTTGTTATTTCTGGTAAGAAATAAATCATTTTGGATAAAATAATGAGGAAATTTAAAAGGAGGAGTCACTTTTTGACAAAACTCCTAGTAACCCAGGTGCAAGCAAGGAAAAGCCTGGGGCTCATTGCTGTGGTGCTCTGGCTTTCAAAACACACTCCCTAAAGCTGCCTTTGGGAGGAGAGTTTGGGGAGCTGAAAAGCTGGGGCTCCAGGACACCATTTCTTCCCTCTCACCAACCAGCTCCACTGTCACTTTTATTGACTGCTCTCCCTGTAATATTTATTCAAAGAATGATTTCTTCAGCTACTCAAAGTTTGAAAGATCACTCCTGTACTCTATTTTGAAAGGATAATTTAGGAATTCTTATACCAGGGACTTTCATAAACCAAGAACAGATTTTTTGTTAGTTTCTTTCCTGACAAAGGGAAGTCACTTAAGAATTGTTGTCCCTTAACTTTCAGTAGCTTGGGCATTCCCCGCGTAGGCAGGGCCCATCCTGTGCAGGTCCTGTCCATATGCCCTTGTGGCCCACGGCAGAAAGAGGACGGGAAAAGTTGCTCCAGATGCAAGTGACCAGCAGACTGGATGGAACTTTGTATCATTGTTTCCTATAATGCCATCTGTACCTTCCATTCTTTTTTCATCTGTTTGTATTTTTTGTTTGTTTGTTTTGAGGCAGGGTTTTGCTCTGTCACCCTGGCTGGAGTACAGTAGCATTATCATAGCTCACTGCAACTACAAATTCTTGGACTCAAGCTATCCTACTGCCTCAGCCTCCTCAGTAGCCGAGACTACAAATGTGCACCACTATGCCAGGCTAATCTTTCATTTTTTTTTTATAGAGACAAGGCTTTCTCATGGATGCTCAGGCTCCTGACTTCAAACAATCCTCCCACCTCAGCTTCCCAAAGTGTTAGGATTATAGTGTAGCTTTTTTTTAGAACTGTCAGAGACTGGCCACCCTGTTGAGATCTATGAGCTTGTACCATCTGGACAGTTGGTTTTACTCTGAAGATTAATATTACTTCTTTAATTTCCCAGAAGAGTACAAACTCCTGAGATTTAAGTAGAAAAGTTTGATAAGACAAGGACTAAAGTTTTGTAAAGTTCTTTTTAATGTTTTTATTTCAGTTATTATAAGGACTTGGTTTCTAAAATTATTGACAAAACTGTCAATTCTCTTTGGGGCAGAGGTTTGCAGCTCTCTTGGGTCAGTGCCTTTGTGTTGAGAGTCAGTCTCCACAGAGCATGTCGGGATGAATGCTGTGGAGGGAGAAAGGGACTAAGTCTTAAGTAAAATAACAGGTGAAACCCAGGACCCACAGGGCTGCCTTCCTTCATAGGGTTGCTATTCAAAATTCTTTTAGTTTAGAAATAGAGAAAAGCCTACATTTTTGTAAGAAAGAAAATCTAAACAAGCTATGCCTTTGAATTTATTTTTGGTAGGCCAACCACTTACTGAGATGAGGGAAAATCCAAAGTAATAAAAATTTACATTTTAGAAATCATAAGAAGTCATGACCCATTCTCAACTTCCGAACTTTGAGAGGAAGCAAAGAATTATTCTAGGGAGACATATGTTGAAAAATACCCGTGGCTTATTTTCCTAATTCCTAACTATGCTTTTGCTGATCAAGATCACTGGGAAAGTATAGTGCTTTGCCAGCCTTGGTTGAAGAACATATGTTGGTCAAGCAGGCTTATCAACATATTTGCAGTATCATTATTTCTATAGAGGAAGACAAGAAAGAAGATTAGGAGCCAATGGGAAGCCAGCCAGTTATTTTTTTTTTTTAGCTAACTACCCTCTTTAACTTCCTGAAAACACGAAAAGGAAATTGTATAAATGTTTCTCAAAAGCATAGGATGATTTATATAGGGAGAGAGCATATAAAAGTTTTGATTTTTATTCTGCCCCACCTATTGCTATTACAGCTAAATATTCTGATAGAAGAGCCTTCATTTTTACTAAAAAGACCCAAATATAGTTTATCTGCTCTCAGATCTGAGTTACATTTAATTCTCTCTCTCCCCTCCCCCCTTTTGTCAGTTGGATGGTTTCATGGGCACTGGAGAAACTGTCCAGGGCTCGCTCTTCATGAAGCTGGTTTTGTGTAGAGCAAACACCTGAGCGTCCGAGTCTGTCGTAGGCCCTTAATAACTCTGGCCAGGGCGGTTTGCACGTGTTCCCAGGTAAACGATCCACTAGTGGTAGGAATGGAACTTACTTTTCCCACTTTCTATTACTGCCTGGCAGAGATTATAAAGTACCTTACAAGAAGAAAGGAACATCTTTAATGTTTAAATCAAAATACAGTGAGAAGAAGTTGTTTACTGGAGCCCACTTGGCACTTTTTATGAAGCAGAGAAGCAACAACTGCAGAGAACCCCAACCCCATCCCCGCATGATGCATCAGGCTTTGTATTCTGTTCTGTAAATGCCTTAGCAATCAATTGCGCTGACCACCAAAGTTATGGAGTTCAGTATTAGAAGCACAACTACCAAGTCTTTCCATCAGAACATCTTTGTTCTCTGCCCATCCTCTTGGTGAAATTCTGTTTTTCTAAACTGAGGCTTGAACGTTTGAGATCCTGCTACCATTTCAGCTGTTTCTGTAACTACTGCGTGTGTGTAAATGACTCCCAACTTATTAGATTTCTTCCAGTGTGTGCGTCCTGGCAGAAGACACCACCGCTGCTGCTTCACTTCACATCATGAATATTCAGAGGCTGCAGTCATTCAGGACTCAGGTGGCAAAAATAGTAAGGTGATTGAAGCAAACCCCAACATGAAAGCCACATCTACATTACAACGACTCAGAAGCCCTGATCACAGCACAGATTCTCTATTCTCTGACCCTCTGTCCCCCTGAGAGGAGAGTCCTGGGGAACCTCCTGTGAATCAGGCATCTGTTCCATACACCAACATGCTCGCATCTTTCTCTAGGATGTGTTGTAATCAGCATGTTGTTTTTAAAAGACAACAAGCCCTTCTGTAGTCCTCTCCACTAAATGCATTTAGGCTGATGGTACAGCATAAAGGATGTTCTGTGGAGATCAGCAGTACATGCATTGTTTTCCCCATAATGCGCTCTGGGTCTCCATAGCAAAATTTAGTGGGCTTTTTGAGATCTTATTTTATATATTTTGTCACCATCAGCAGTTGAACTAAAGTAGGAACGGCTCCATTCTGTTACG
This sequence comes from Loris lydekkerianus, assembly GCA_963574355.1. Classification (NCBI taxonomy): domain Eukaryota; kingdom Metazoa; phylum Chordata; class Mammalia; order Primates; family Lorisidae; genus Loris; species Loris lydekkerianus. The sequence continues at coordinate 14,524 of CAUYPK010082898.1, forward strand.
GGTTAAATTATGTTCTGTGCTGATCTAGTGGTGATGTATAAATTGCAGCCCTTTCTTTTTTTCGAAGGCTTCTAAAATAGGTTTTCAGAACTGATGCTGGATTTTTGCTTCTGCATGTGTGGTGAGTCTGGATTTTTCCCCTTTGGAGGAGCATCCTTTGCAGCCTTCCCCCTTCTGAGGAATCACTTAGACACTTCCAGCTGGTGGCAGGGGATACAGCCATAATACAGCTTCCTCTGTCCCGGCTGTCTTCCACACTACGGGAACTGCATTACGATGGCTGCACTCTCTTGGAAAGGCGCAGGTGGAAGAAGGTGGAGGATGAAGCCTGGACACCGTTGTTTTGGTTATTAAAAGCTTCAGCTTCTCCAGCATCTTTGTGTTTCGAATGTCTTCCTGCCTCTAGTCAAAGCCTTCTCTCCAGTGCTTGGAATGCTGCTGCAAGCCTGATTAAAGGTGCCCGAGGATATCACCTTTTACACGGAAGCCCTGTGTGCTTGAGAGGATCTTTATTAAATGCATTATGGCTCATGCAGCCTCACAGTTAAAGAAAACCAGGGATTTAGAAATCAATGCTGACGAAGAGCCTGAGAAAAAAAGGAAACACCGCAAACGGTCCCGGGATCGTAAGAAAAAGGTAGCTATGTATGCCACAGTGTATATATCTTGCCTGGATTCTTTTTGTTTCAGTCTCCTCCTGGCATCTGTTAGAAGCATTGGGGGCTATTTTTACACGCTGGGCAGCGTGTAAACTGGGTTTGTAAATTGGGAACAGGTGAAGAAACCTTAGGGCAGACCCTGGCCATGGAATGGGCAAGGGAGGCTGTCTCCTGTGGGGTGAATGCAGGGCTCTGCGGAAGGTGCGCTTCACTTTACATGGGCACGGGCAGGTTTCTGAGACACGGGAAGGTGTTGCCGGGGAGTTAGAAGTAGTTTCTTCATAGCCTGATCAAGGTTAAATGGCCTGCCGTGACTTAGGTGTGAGGGAGAGGCCGGAGGGCCAGGCTTTGTACTTCTTAGAGGTCTGTCTCTTGGAAAAGGAGCTTTTGTGCTGGAACTGTGTCACATGTGTGCCTTTCTCAGGCAGCACTGCGACCTTAAAGATGTAGCAGAAAAGTCATTTCCTGATCTGCTTTTTTTTCTCCTTTATTTTCTTTTACCTCTTATTTTTCATAAGCTGCTTTTGGTTAGGTTGTGAGGTGGAAATAAGCTGCTAGAAATAACTTTCTTTTGTTAAATAAAGCCCCAAATCACTGAGATTTGTTTTCTCCTGCTGGGGGGGAGAGTGATTACCCTGAATGGAGGAATTCCTGTGCCCTACAACCTTCAGCAGTGATTCCCCCCCTGCTGATATTCCAGGGGCAGGGGGGGAAATAGGAGAAATACTCTGGGTCAGTGGTGTTTTATTAGTGCCTGACCATATTTATGGAGTAGCTCTTGGCTTTACCCTTAAATATAAGTCCTAAGTACTGACCTGGGAGACAGACCCTAAAGCACTTTACCTCTTCAGCAATTAATAAAAATTGACTAAAACTCTGTGATCTGAATATGGAAGTCAGGTCATAAAGCATTTTTATGTGTCTTTGTGAGAATTCCCAAGGGAACAATAAGCTTAATCTGCTCTGAGCCCTGGTGCATGTCCTTTCTAAATGATATGCAGATTTCATCTGTTCTGTGTGCCCCTCTTCACAAGTGACCAATAAATATTTTTGGTACCTTTGTCATTTTCTTCAGAGTTGAGATCTATAGAAGACTGTCGGCCTCTTTTACGTTGCAGGCTTTAGGATCTAGAGGGCTGCAGTTGTTTTGCTGCAGGATGTTAAATATAGATAGTTCCTACTTCAGTATTCTTGTAAATAAACTTCTGGACTTATATTACCATGACAGGACAAACTTAGGTTAAGAGATTCTGTGCAGGCTTATTTCAAAGTATCGCACAGCAGAGTTGTTATGAAATCCCTGTGTTTTACTAGATTCTGGTCTAATTCATTGTATTGGGTTTGTCTGTGGGTAAGTCACTATTGATGCCCCCTCTCTACCCACATCTCTACCCACCCCTAACATACACTAGCTTCTAACCAACACAGGGAAAGGTGTGTATATTTGCAATGAAGCTATGTTGACACTGTGCATGGGAGAGGCCAGGCTGGCCAGGCCTGGGTACAGCAGTGTCCTATAGCAGCAATGACAGACCTGCTGCCTTTATGCCTGGGCCCCTGTTTGTCTTGGAAGCAAAATAGGGAAGGCATGAGGCAAAAAGAGTTCCTAGACTCATTGGTCTGAAGCAAATGCTCTGTGGACCAAAATGCTTTGTTATGAGTACAACAGAGTGTGGCCAATGTAAATCTCTTAGCAACCAGAAGGGAACATGGAGAAATATCAATATCACTATTGTAAATGTGCAAGAGGATTTAAATGTTTTGTTCTCAGGATGCTCACAGAGGAGATCAAAAAAAGTGGCTTGTGGATAACACTTTCATTGCTGTTTTCCTTGCTAATGCATGGCACAGTAGAATAGACAGATTTCCTAATAAACACTCAGCATATTACAGGAGATACAGTATTTATAGTCAGATTACTTCCTGGACTACTTGTATTGTACAAAGTTAAGATTAAATTATCTTGAAGGCACACTCTAGATTTCTTTCGATGGTAGGGTCTGTACAACTCTTACTCTTTGTAAAGTGAGTTGATTTGACTTTTGACTTTCTTTTCCTTCACCTTTTCCTAAGACCTAATGAAGGCCTATAGGTTACTTTCTTCCATATTATAGATTCCATGTCAATTGAAAAAGCTGCTTTTAAATATTTTATGGATTTTTATAAGGATAGTTTTTCTTGTTCCTGTGCAGAAATATCCTATTAGATCTTTTAATTAAAGTAGTGAATATACTCACATAACATCACAAAATAGAAAAATTTAGGGAAAAACTTATTGAAGAGTATTTGATTTACTCAGTAAGGAATTTGGTGCATGGCACTCCTGCTGTTCAGGTTTGATCAAGCCCAAGATGACTCTTTCTTGATTCTGTCTTATGACACAGCATTGTAAGGTATGGGATATCACCAAATGTCATCATCTAATCATAAATACAAGGTGGCCATAAAATTTGTGTGTAATTTTGAATTGTGCTCTACACCATTTTAAATTGCACACAAACTTTATGGCCACCCTGTATATATGTAGACTTAATAATGGATTCACATTTTATCAAGTTTTTTAAAAAACCCATTGAATTATACATTGAGTCTCTTTTGAATATATTTGCCAGGAATAAGTGATCACCATCAAAAAAAAAAAAAAGAAAGTAGAAAACTTCTAGGAAGTTATAATTAGTTGAATTTTAATAAAGCTCCCTTTCCCACACTGTCCCATGGCCCTTCCCTTCTTTTTCCCTTTCTCACGTCTCTGCTGATGGGCTGCTTAGGTTGGCAGCCAGTGGGAGGCAGGCTAAAGGTGGACAGAGTGCCTCTGGGCAGGTAAATATTGGATCTGTGCCATGACTAAGCAACCTGCAGAGAAGAGCGCTTTATACCTCTTCTTCCCAGCAAGGTGTCTGGTCCACGAGTAGATGGCTGATCCTACCACCCACCCAGGAGGGTTGGAAGTCACAAATGCTCTTCCTGTGGTGCAGGCTGCAGTCCCTGTACGTCCTTGTTGCCACTGGTGTCTGGTGCTATGTTACCTGCATGATTACCCTCTCCCCACGTGAACAGTAAAACACATTTCAATAGTGAGGAATATGAGGAGAAATGATGCTTAAATGATGCCAGTTTGTTCAATAAAAACAAATTATTGTTTTGTTTTTTTTTTTTAGTATATGAATGGATGCACCTATATATTTACCATGTCCTGTCAAAAAAACTTTGAGGTAACCCAAGGAATCTTATATTTAAAAAGGAAACATTATGGAGTTCATCCTCCTTTTTCCCTCCACACATACCATGATCCAGACATGGGGTGCTGATAATATGTACACACACACACACACACACACACACACACACAGAGACACATATACATATATACGCCTGACACAGTGCTAGATACTGGGATACAGTAGCAAATATTTGATGATTAACATGTCTTCTGACTATTGATGTCAAACTTACCTACATTTATCCCGTGGCAGAGCAGAAGTGAATATTCGTTGCTGTATTCTTGTTGCATTTGTTCAGCAACCATTCATTGAGTGACTTTTGTGCATTAGACGGTTCATCAGATGTGGGAGAGAAAGGTAAATAAGGCCTACTGACCACAGAACAAGGTCTCCCAGCACAGGGAGGGAAAAAGTTAAAAGCACTATTAATTGCCTTATATAAAGTAAGAAAAGGGAGTCGCAGGTGCCCACAGAAGGACCCCCAGTTGACAGGATGAGCTCAGAAAAGGCTCTTACTTAGTAAAGCTGAGTCTGGGCAGGGGTGTCAGCAGGACAGACAAGCAGGACAGGAATCCCATGCCCCACGTGATGGGAGTAGGGAGCCTACTCGGTGTGTGGAAAACAAACAGTATTTTGAAATGCCTCAAAATAGCAAAGAGGAGCAAAGAGGGCCTGAAGGTGGGGCAGGAAAAAGGGGCAGGAGCTAGAGCACAAAGACCTTTGTGTGCCATCTTACAGGGTTTGGAAATCATTCTGCTCAAAGGAGGGACAGACTTTCCTGGTGGCGCAGGGAGAGGGGAGCGTGAATAGCTTTATGCAGAGCCCCCGCCCAAGCATCTGTATTGTAGCAGCAGGGAGAGCAGTCGGGAAGCCTGATGGTAACCCAGACATGGGATGCGGAGAGCCTGAACCAGGACGGAGACTGTGCCAGTGGCGAGGGGGTGTAGCGCACCAGAGATATTTTGGGGAAGACTCAGTAGAACTTGGCGGTGGCTGTAGGTAGGATGTGAGAAAGAGATCAGATTCTAGGGTAACTGCCAAGTCCCTGGCTCGAAGGAGAAGAGGAGGAATTAAACGTCCTCGATTCATGTCTCTCCTCTCAGGACAATAATGGACCACTTATTATGCACCATATAGAGTGTTACATTGCTCTATAGGTGGTGACTGTGTAATCTCCACAACAACCCTACAAAGGAAGTATTTTATTAGCCCCATTTTACAGGTAAGGAAACTGCGGATGAACCTTTTTGCTGGTTGCCCAAAGTTCTCACACTAGGCAGTGGCAGAGCTAGGATTCTAGCTCTGGGCAAAGTCTCTAGCTTGTGTTCTCAATTACTATACTCCACAAGCTATGTTGGATATGGCATTAGTATTTACACAGCCATCCATCAGAGTGGGCCTGTTTCAGAAAATCTTTTAAATGATAAGCTATTTCTTAGACATATGAAACCTTAAATGTCAGGTTTGATGTCTCTAAGTAACCCACGTTGTAGTGTGTCTGTTTATCTGCTATAGATTTTAATGTTTTGCCTTGAGTTTCTGTTTTCAAAAAAAAAAAAATATTTGGGGGAGGGGAGTTGGAAGAAAGAAATGAAAATTACCAACATCCTAGGACTTCAAATCCTCAGATACATTGTGTAATGACAACATCACAGTCTGTTAGATGCTTGCTGTATGTCAGGCGATGTGCAAAATGCCCTGAGTTATTTTTTTCTTTTCCACAGTTTTCCTGAGGTAGGCATCATTTTCATTCCCATTTTCATCATTTTCAGAGAGGAAACCAATGCTTTGAGAAAATACCTTGCCTGAGGTCATCCAGCTAGTAAGTAGTAGCTCTAGACTTAAACTTCGGTTAGGATGTTGTTGGAATCTGTATTTAATCACTGGGCTTATTGTAATAAAACCGTAGTGCTCTCTTTTTGAGCCAAAGCAATTTGCAGGTTTGAGGTTTCAGAAGACATGGACTGTAGTGTTTTATCTTGCTGTAAACACTTGGTGCTTCCTGACGCTGGCTTTCCCCATGTCTAGTTACCATGGTATGTGTGATGTAAGAGGCCGGGCAGGGTGAGGTTTTATACTGCAGGAGCTGGACTTTTGTGGGAGAGAATCACATGGACCCTGATGAGATTAAGGGAACCTGCTCTGTTTCCTGCTCCATTGAGTACATGGACTCCAGGTCTCCAGGGAGCCTGGTCTCTATCAGCATAGTTGATAACTCTGTACTGTGACTATGTGTTTATATCTGTCTTACCCAGGAGAGTAGGAGCTCCTTCAGGCTGTAGGTGGTATCATAATTATCTACTACAAGCAAACTGGGGCTTGCTGTGTGGGTGGGTAGGTTGATGGATGATGAGAGGGAGTCCAGGGTAGTGATAAAGAGCATGAACTGAGTTCAGATGCTGGCTCTGTCAGTTAGCTGTGTGGTCTTGGGAAGTTATTGAATCTCTCTGTTATTGAATCTCACACTTTCCACCTGCAAAGTGGAGGTAGTAATAGAGCTAAGTGTGCATAGCCATAGTGATACGATGGGATTTTAATGAGTTAATATTAGAACAGCAGTTGGCACAAGGTAAGAGCCACGTGGTGGTAGTAGTTGCTGCTGCTGTTCAGAATGTGGAGACAAATGAGCAGAGAAGAGTAAGGGGCTGTGGTGTGGGCACCAGAGTCAGCTAGTGTATTGAAGCATTAACCAAAGCTTGGATTTGTTACGCAGCTTGCCTTGGGTCACAGAAATAGCTGGCCTTGGAATCAAGTTCTATGTGGTTCCAAGTCCCTTGCTTTGACCAACTAAATCTCAGTAGGAGGGGTTACCTTAAGGGAGATTCTTATTAATGGACAGACATGGTGAAAATTTATGTCAAGAGGAAAGTTATCACGTTTTTCTTTTTGTATTTCAGAATTTTACAAGAAGAGCCACGTTTTGTTTGCATAATTTACTTTTGTACGTTTTAAGTCAAAGTTGTAAGTGTGCCCTTGACCCAGAAGAAAATTATCACCTTTGAGTTTTTAAAAGTTAAATTATTTAATAATTAGAATTTTAATAAATAAACCATTTAAATTCGACTGCAAAATCTACATTCCTTTAGAATTTTAATAAATAAATTATTTAAATGTAATTGCTAAAATCTAGATTCCTTTAAGCCTTTATAATTGGCGTACTTGTACATTGAAAATTTTTAAGCAGAATCCTGTTACTGAAAAACAAAAGGAAGCATTGGATTATAAATGTTGATTAATATATAGGTTACACATTGCAGAATGTCTGAATACAATGCTATGCTCTCAGGTACAGAATCCAAATTTTAGTCTAAAGAAATATTTGAAAATAAGCAGTGTTGCCGAAATTGGTATCCTAGTTCGTATAAATTAAAACTGGAAGAATTGAAAGCAAAGTGGTTGGAATTACAGTCTGAATCTTTCACATATAAGGTCAGATTTCATTCTGGTGCTTGCTCCATTTACTCCAGATTATAATGTCATGGACCCAAACTGGCATCATGAAATGGGGCAGTTCATTATTGTCAAATGTCTATAAAACGTGTAGATTTTAATTTAGGTTTCATTGATTCTATTAAATTATTTATCGTCATGGGTGCTTTTCTGACTAATTAGGATCATAACCTCAGTTCTGTTTGAACTTAAATTAAGCCTATTTTAGAGTGGGTAGGACAGAAACTACCGTTCACATCTGCCAGGTCTGTAGCTTGCCTTTTGGCAGAGCAAAAGTCAGTGCTGTCCTAGGAGAAAGATATACCATCTGCATGATACAGAATAGGAAGGTAAGGTTGGGTGTGGTGGCTCATGCCTGTAATTCTAGCACTCTGGGAGGCCAAAGCAGGTGGATTGCCTGAGCTCAGGAGTTCAAGACTAGCGTGAGCAAGAGCAAGACCCCATTTCTAAAAAATAGTAGCCAGGCATTGTGGCTAGCACCTATAGTCCCAGCTACTCGGGAAGCTGAGGCGAGAGGATTGCTTAAACTCAAGAGATGAAGGTTGCTGTGAGCTATGATACTGAGACACTTTACCAAGGGCAACAAAGTGAGACTCTATCTTAAAAAAAAAAAAAAAAAAAGAACTAGGCCATGAGAGGGTTGGAAGAAAGAAGGTTCATGATCTTCTAGACATTGAAAGTTAGTAACATTGAAACATTTGTAATCTACATGTAGAAAACTTTTACAACCTTATAGAGTGGGCTCTCGGATGTGATCAGGAAGAAGGTGGAAGAACAGAGAAAATGAGGCAGTGTTTTTATCAGCTTTGGCACATGGTAAGCACTCAGAAAATTATTTTCCAAATTGATTTGGTGAATGAAATTTTACTAATAGACCACCATTCCCAAACAACCAGTTAAGTCCTGCAGTTAGTTCTTAGCAAACTTTTCCATAGCCTTTGGGGAATTAAATCTGTCATTTTGAGAAATACTCCCAAAGACTCATGTGTTAACTACACTTTCCATTCATTAACACAGTTATTAATTAGCTTCTCTTGGTAGTTAAAGGATGGTTTAGTAGATATTAAAGCTTAAGAATTATATGCACTGATAGAAGAAGTATCAAGTAATTGTTTTAACAAATGACCTTTATTTTGCATTCGAGCGTATGTGTATATGCTGAAATATCTATGAGGAAAAATATTGAGTTGGGGTGAATGAAAGAATCTCCTCTGTGTGGTTTACATATTGTGGTTATTGAGAAGAAACGAGATGTTACTTATACAATCTGTCTGCAAGGTATGATATGTATAATCCACTACCAACCAATTTATCACTCTAAGTAGAAGGGAGACAGGGCACGTATTACACTTTCAGCATAGTTGGGGACAGAGGGAGGAATGAATAATCTGACCAATGTAGACCTTTCATACCTGGTTGCTGAACCCCAAGTGGCCCATTGGCTGGCTGCCTTCCAGCACATTCTCTTCTGCCTGTGTTCTCAGATGGCTACTTGCTAGAGCCTGTAAGATTTTTAGTCACACACAGCAAGTTACCCTTTACCCAACCACATTGGCCCACTTCTGTAACTGCTACCTAGAATGATCAGTGTGTTCATGTACTCCCTTTCACCTTAAACCAAACAGAAAACTAAGCCTGAAACCTGGACATCTTTCCTTAGACATTTTTCATTGTAGACTTTTTGTGATTTTTTTATTCTTCAAAGGACTATTCAGTGAAATACCCAACTGCAAAAGCATATGAAACAGAATTTCACCTGCTCTTTTATATAGTGAGCTATAATTTTATTGAGGAACTATGCTGGGCACGCTGTTGGGTACTTTAAGTAGATGGCTGTATTAAATCCTTATGTTGTTGTTATCCCAATTTTCTGGAATAAGGAAGTTAGACTCTGAAAATGTATCAACAACTTGCCCCAAATTACACAATTTTAAGTATAGAACTGGGATTCAAACCCAGGTTGCTCTGATTCCCAGCACTGTGGGTTTGTTTTTTTTTTTTTTACAGTTTTTGGCTGGGGCTGAACCTGCCACCTCCGGCATATGGGGCCGGCGCCCTACTCCTCTGAGCCACAGGCGCCGCTCATCCCAGCACTGTGTTTTTCTACCACTCCTGCCAGGACTCACCTCCAACTTGCCAGTAGAAGCATGATTTTCTATGGAATACTTGACCCCATGAGGTGAATCTTTCCTGGACCATTAAATATCATGTTAGATTCCTTTCCCTAGAAAATTCCTAATATTACAAAATCTTTGCTGTGATTTCTCTCTTTCCCTTAAAGAATAGTGCAGATTGGGGCTTGGAAAGTAGGCAGTAATATAACTAGATATAATAAATAAATTGACTTCAAGTCACTTTCACTTCACATATTTACTAGAATATTTATTTAAACCTATTTAAACCTATTTAATAGGATCATAACCATATTCACAGTAAAGTAAGAAAATGTGCATATAAATTCATTCCCAAAATGTTTATATTTTTGAACATAAGATCAAAATCATTTTGTGTCAGCTAATATTTTTAGTTTTTGAAATGAGTCTATCCCCACGTTTGCCAGCACCTTCCATTTCATGTTTATCACTTTTATGAGAAAATTGTGGAAGAACTTGGCTTTAAACAACCTACTTAGGGCCTCAGGACAGACTAGCTTTTGGAGTTTAGATTAGAAATTAAAGTGTAATTTTGTAGAATGGTAATAAGTTAACACCAACATTAAAAAGCTAGTTCCGCTGATGACATAGACAAAATGTTAGAATTGAGTCACGTGGGCTTTGCCAGATTCTTTCCTTAGTACCAAGATAGAAGAGATCTTCTAGGCCTTAGGAAGTGATTTTTTTTTTTTCTTAGCCATGGGAACAATTAATGGAAAGTTAAATTTAAGGTTGGGGAGGATTGAGCATAAATTAGAGTTCTCAAAAATGTTGATGATTCAAAAATAAATGTGTTTAGCCTTTGCTAGTAAGCCTCAGTTTGAATTCATAAGAAACCTATTAACAAAAGTTAAGTTCAATTTACAGTAAAGTAATTGGTAGGTGCCAAAAGCAATTGTCTCACTTAGTGCTGGAATGAACCCTCTGAGTGAGGTGGCATTACTTACATTCTGCTGCTGAGGAATGTGAGGCTTAGATATTGAATTGATCAGTAACAACGAGCAAAACGTGGAGCTAGAACTTGAACCCACAGCTATTGGACTGTAACCCCCCCACCCACCTTATATGGCTATTCTTCCTTCAAAGTATTCACCAGTTATATAAGATCTTTGTGTTTGGAAGAGGCTTTTACAGGCAGTTCCCAAGTGACAACCATCCAACTTATGTACAGCTGACATTTACCAACAGAGGCTATTATAGGTACTAGGTAAATGCACCTGTTCCAATTACATACAAATTCATCTTAACAAACCAATAGAATCTATCTCATTCATAACCTAGGGACTGCCTGTACTGTCATTTCCGTTATTTTATGTCCTATATACGAATGATTTTTGTATCATTTTTATGCCTTTCTCATTATCACCAAAGTTATTGTTCATTTGTTTTATGTAGTAAATACTAGCTAAAAAGTGCTTTTTAAACAATGGTGCGTGACTGTTTTTATCTCTCGATATTTCATGGGGATGTTAAGTATTACTGCAGAACACAGAGCAATTTTGAATCAAGTACAAAAAGACCATAATGGATCTCGGCATTGTGCATTTACAATGTTCTAGGGAAGCAATGTTTGTGAATACCATAACTTTGAACAATGGGTTTATTTCCTATTAGTACACCTCTCCAAATCTCCAGTCTTCAAAGTCCCTGCCGCGTGTATGCTATCAGGCTGGTTAGAGGTGAAAGAGACAGGACGTACTAGAAGGAACATTCTTCTGAGGTCACTGAATCCCCACCTTGTCCCCTGCTCCTGCCCTCTTCTCTAAGAACCTAATGTCCTGTGCAGTGGCGTGGCCATTGGCAACCCGATTTGATAACCTGAGTATATTTACTTAGCTCTGTCAACACTCAAAATACATTTGCCTGCCCTTAAGTAACAGGAAGATAACCATATTGATGTTTAAAAATGCTGCCTATAATTAATTTCTTTCCTTTGAAGCATGGCTGTTGTTAACAATCCTGTTTTACTATGCTGCTTCAGCTGGAGTCGGTTCTTTGCCATCTAAAAATAAATGACTTTGTTATGCACATTTATTCCATCCACATTTATTCCAAACAGAATTAATATATCAGTACTGAGAATCCAGCCATAAGAAATTCACACATTCACTTGTCTTCATTATTACAGAATTAGTGATCCTGCTATTGCTCCTCAAATTCCAGCCTGTAATTTCTTTCAAAAGGTTTTGTATGGGCCCCATCTCAGCTGAAATTGGATCTGTGGAAATGACAGTGAATACATTTAAAATATGTCTTCCCTGCTGATGGGGTCATGACCTGGCCGGCGTGAGCCCTGGTCTTGATTTTCCCGTCATGCCCCACAGCCAAGGTAGTGAGTGTTCCTCTTGTTCCAATGTGTGTGAGTCCAGATCCTGGTCTTCCTCTGATCCCTCCATGGAAAAGCCTTGTCTTCGACATCCGGTTGTAATTTGATTTTACATAACGTGTTTCAGTGGATTTTCCACAGGATAAGATTAAAATAATTATGTAGCCATCCATTTGGCATCTGATAGGCATTATGTTTGTATCTGCTTTCTGGGGGATTAGTGCGGATTCTGCTGAGGCACGGGGAGGGGAGTCCGTGCACGTTCACTTGGCACTCTCAGCTTTGACCTGTTTTCCTCGAGCTCCATTTCAGCTTTAGCGGAACCTAAATTATTAATAAGATCTGTGCTGTGCCTGCACACACAGCTTAGTCCGGCCTGTTTTTCTTTTTAAGTCCTCCTGGGGATAATAAGAAATAATAAGAAAACTGGTTTTTGTTGTTTCTGTGGAATGAGGAGAGGTCTGGGGTGTGAGTTGTGGGGTCAGCCAGGCCTGGGTTCCAATCCTGATGCTCTTACTTTTTCTCCTCTGGGGGAGCTGAAGTCAGTTACTTAAATCTCTGAGCCTGGGTGCCCTCATCCATGTATAACACCTACCGCAAAGAAATGTTGTGAAGACTGGAGGAAATTGAACATGAAGGGGCCGGTGCCGTACAGCGATTCAGCAAATACTGATCCCCCCACTGCCCCCACTCCTTTCCTCTTTCTCTCGTACACTTGGAAGAAACAAGAGTTCGGGGCTTTTTATTTTGAGATAGAGTCCCACTCTGTCGCCCTGGGTGGAATGCCGTGGCATCATAGCTCACAGCAACCTCAAACTCCTGGGCTCAAGTGATCCTCTTGCCTCCTCCTCCCCAATAGCTGGGACTATGGGTGCCTGCCACACACCTGGCTAGGTTTTTTATTTTTAGTAGAGACGGGGTCTCCCTTTGTTGAGGCTGGTCTTGAACTCCTGAACTGAAGCAATCCACCCGCCTCGGCCTCCCAGAGTGCTAGGATTACAGTATTGAGCCATTGCACCCTGCTGAGAATTTGTTTTATGCAAAGCGTATTTAGTAAGTATCATCAGTTAAGATGGGAAAGAGAAGTAAATTTACTGAGGTGAATTAGAAGCAGAAGGTACATACCTAAGTAGATAATAAATATGTGTTTGCCTTCACGTCGGGGCATGGGAGATATACAGGGTGGCTGTAAAGTTACATATACTGCTACCCTGTATACTCCACAAAGAACAGTTAAGACCAGAGCCAAATTTCTATTAGGAAGAAGAGTGGTGTAGGAAGCTCGGGTCCTAGAGAGGTGCAGCGGCTTCCTGGGGATCACGTGGTAGGCCTCTACCTTCTTCCACAGCAGCACCCCAACCTCCAGTGCAGGGTTTCCGTTTGCCTGGTAGATTGTCTGCATTGAGCGATAAGCAAGTCTTTTTCCTTAATGGAAAAAGACCTTCCTGGGTTTACCTATGAGTTCCCACTAAAGCTCTCCACTGGTGGTGGCTGCTTGACTCCCAGAATAAAAACCACTTGAGGGAAATGAGGCAGCTGAAGTTTAGTTCTAGTGACCCGCATCTCTGCTGAGCAGTTTCCCCCCTGGAAACCCAAGAACCAATAGCTTTCCTTGCTAAATACTAACTGGCAAAGCAGAGACGATTCCTACAAGAGCCTTTGACAGTATTTAATACCCGTTGTGCCACTTGTACTCCTTGCTTGCTTGCTTGCTTGTAATATACTAGAACATTCTGCGTGGTCTTCTAACTTACTTTCTCTGACCATGGAAGTAATAGAAACTTGATGTGGAAATAACGTTAAACACAGGGAAACAAAGATGACCTAGCGGAGAAAAATAGCTGTCACTGTTTTGAAGTAGACATTTTCCGAGTTTTCCTGTGCACCTATGCACTTGGTTTCTTCTTTCCACCCTTTCTACCTTTTTTCTTTTCCTTCCCCCATCCTTCTCCCCCCCAAATAGTAGTACTACCTGTTTTGCAATTTCATTTTTTCCCACTAAAAATACTATAATATAAATATATATCTATTTCAATAAATATAATTCCGTGTTTTTTGTGGACCTATAGCATTCTACTTTGATTATACCCAATGGTACCCAACTAACCTCTTGTTTTTCTATATTTAGTTCATTTCAGTATTTATTATTATGAAAAATGCCGCAAAGCACTAAGGATGATCCCACTCTACCTTTTTTGTAAACCATGCTGTTCTCGTTTTCCGATCTCCTGACTTTCTATGAGTCCTTTTTTTGGCTTTTTCCAAGTCCTCTATTCTCGGGCCAGAGCTGGCATTCACAGCCTTTTCACCCACTGAGCTGCTCATTGACCTTAGTTGAATTTGAGCAGTTGGAATAACTCTACTTACATCATTCCTAGAGCACGTTCTGCTTTCCCACTGCTGGTCTTGGGGTTGCTCTGCCCACCCAGTCCCTCCTTCCCTCATTCTCTTCTCTTCAAATCCTCCCACCTGTTGGGGCTCACCTATAATCCTGCATCCTGAAACCGTGGTTTATCGAGCTGAATGTCATTCCTTTCATCTTAACCATTTTTTTACAACTACTTGTGTCTGTCAGAAAACTTAAGGTCTTCTACGTGAAATTATAGTTTTCTGTGAAGACATCTAGATGAACAAAGTCGCACATCTTCATTTTAATGTCAGCGAGGCCCCTAAGTGCACCCTGAGCCCTTTCCTTGTCCATGTTACTCTGAGGTCCCTGACATAATGGGACTGAGGGTCTCTCTGCCCCCCAACTCCAGCAGCATCCCTCAGGCTCTACTGTACCACAAGTTCCCTGGGCAGGAACGTGCCTGGGTGACAGTACGTGCCCTTCTAGGCCCCACTGGCTCTGCCGCATTGAATGCGTAAGTGACAGGGGCGCACAGCTCTCTGTCCAGGGCTGTGAGCTCTTCCTCTGCCTTCATCAGCTCACGTTTGCTTCTTTGAAGGCAGTGACTTTCAGCTGGGGAGAGGGAGGCTGCACCATATTCATCTGGGGTTAGTGTGACTGTGGGCCCGCTTTGCCCAGAACTGACAAGTTTCCCAGGACATGGGACTTTCAGTGCTGGAACCTGGATGGCTATGTCCCACTCCCCAGGGACATATGAGAGTTGGTGGACTGTGGTGGGGCAAAGAGTAGAGCAGGAGGGAGGTCCTCTATGGCTCCTGTGCCTGAAGCCAGCTCAGTCTTGATTCCTTTGAGGGCCTTGTCTGCCTTCTGTGATTCTTCTATCACTTTTTTCCTCTGGGAATCTATTTCCCATTTTTTAATCTCCAGTGTCATCAGCGGACATTATTTCTTCTTAACATCCTGCCATCTCTTAATAATTTAAGCACAGTGGACCTCTCCTCATGCCATATCATGGTGAGTAGAGGAAAGTACATAAAATTCAGCTTTGGGTAACAGCTGCTGCTTTTGTTATTTTTTTTTGGGGGGGGGGGGTATCTGTGCTTTGCTCTTTTCTCTCAGCTCTTCAACTCCTGGGGTCTTATGCCCCCCGCGACTGTGCTCTTTTTATTATTATTACTGACTTTGATTTTTCAAACTGTCTCCTCCTCCCACTCACCCCACCTGGGCTAAGGGAAGACATTTAAACCTTCTGCCTCCACAAGAGGCCCCCAGCCTGGCTGCCAACTTCCACCAGGGTATTGGCCATAAACAGACATAATAAACATTACTACTTTCTAATTTAATTCTAGTTTCATTTCTTGCGTCCCAGGTGGAAGGAGCCCATTATTGTTTAATTAAATGTTTTGATGAAACCTGTTACAAAGTTACATACATAAAATGTTATAGATACAAGAGAATCACTTTTTCCTGTTACAAAGGTACATACCCAAAATGTTAATGTGCAGGAGAATCACTTCTTCCTCAAATTTACATGACTGAGACGAAAAAAAAATTAAAATTCTTTTCTATTTTTTTAAATTTAGGATTAATCTAAAGGTATATATGATAAGGTGACATTGTTTGCATTTGTTAGGTTGAAAATGTTTTATAATATTGGGTTAAAGAAAAAAACTACTTATCATACCTCCATGTTTATACCAATCACCCAAATCATATTTAATATATTAGAAATGATTTATAGACAACAGATGAAAATACATGATTCAGTCACTTCATTGGAGTGAATATGTGATTTCATTTATTAGAGTGAATATATGATCTCATTTATTAGAGTGAATACATGATTTCATTTATTAGAGGGAATACATGATCTCATTTATTAGAGGGAATACATGATCTCATTTATTAGAGGGAATACATGATTTCATTTATTAGAGGGAATACATGATTTCATTTATTAGAGGGAATACATGATTTCATTTATTTGAAGTGAAAAGAAGTACTACTGTAGAAATCTGAATTTGAACATATAGGATTTATGTAAGGGACAAATACTTCAGTTTTGAAGGGCAGAGTTGTGCAGAAAATTCCCAGAGAGTCTCTGGAGTTAGAGAATCGTAGAGATGGAAGGGGCCGTCGGGGTCCCTGTGGCAGGGCCGCTGCAGGATGTGTCCCCTCGTCAGTTGCTCTCTGCGTTGTCTGTCACTCTCTGCTCATGAATCACCTGCGAGGGGGAGCATCCTACCTCTGAACGTAGCCCCTATTTCTGCACAGTTCTGCTTGCTAGAACATGCTCTCTTATTTTTGAGACTAAATCTAGCACCCTGGTATGTCCACCCATATGCTAGCTATTTATATAGATGAGGGTAGGGATGTGTTGGCACTGCTGCTTCTCTCCAACTTAAATGCTCCCTGCCTCTTTAGCCGGCCTTCATAAGACAGAGACCGTAATGGTATCCCCTGAATCCCCTCGTAGCCATCACAGGATATCTAGCACGGATGTATTTCATGTGTGGACCGTCAAGGTCACAATACGTTGATACTGTACATCTCAGCTATTGCCGCTATTGGTAAAAGAGGCCAAGGTCACAGTTGTTTAGGGGAGAAGGCCACTGAGAGTCTGTTCAGTCCTTTTGCATGGGAACTTTGGTATTTGGTATTGCACATTAATTTTATCCGTTCTCTTTTAGTTTTATTTTGGTTGGCATTGAAACATACACATTGGACTGATTTGTGAATACATTGAAACAGTGAGATAGCAGCAAAGTATAGATTTATAAGGATGCAAAAGTTTTATCCCTCTAATAATTTATCTTCTGCGTTTTCTGTTGTAGTACCCACCATTACTATATGCTTCTCACTTAGAACTTATTTCCTACGTAATTGTTAAGGACCAACCCCATGCCCTACGTCGTTCATTCGTTCATTCTTTTTTTTCTACCTGTCTTTGGCCTTTCTGTTTTTGTGTCTGCTTCCTTTTCTTATTCTCCTTATCTTAAAAGTATTCACTAGAATTCACTAGAACAAGTGGAAATATTTCAGTATTAGTTGGATACGAGAGAGGAACAAATTATGTAATGTGTTGACATTTATGAAATGTTGGTGTTTATATATTTCAGACTAACGAATTTAATCGATAAACAGTTGCCTTCTTAGGGACTAATTTTGATAAAGGAGTCCTTAGAAACTAACGAGTACATATAATTATTTTGACAGAAAAATTAGCTCATAATAAAGACATAAAAAGAACATAATAAGGACATTCATGAAGTATTTGAATATTGCAGTAAATGTGAAACATACATGTTGTTTTGATTCAACTGCATTTCAACATTTCAGTTCAACAAACATTTATATGCTCTGGGAATACAAAGAGAAATAAAATGTGCTTTTAGTCCTTTGGAAACTGTCTAGCCTCATAAGAAAGATAAGTTTAGCCAATTAAAATAGTCTTGCCTGGGCACCGTGGTTCACACCTGTAATCCTAGTACTTTAGGAGGCTAAAACTAGAGGATAACTTGAGGCCAGGAGTTTGAGACTGGGCAACATAGCAAGATCTTATCGCTATAAAATTAAAAAATTAGTTGGGCATGGTGGTGGATACCTTATAGTTCCAGCTTCTTGGGAGGCTGAGGTAGGAGGATCCCTTGAACCTGGGAGTTTGAAGTTATAGTGAGCTATGATAGTGCTGTTGTACTATAGCCTGGGTGAGAGAATGAGGTTTGGTCTATAAAAAATAAAAAATAGATACCCTGTAGTTGATATATAAAACACAGTTGATATATAAAGTACAGTAGAGGCCTTAGGAAGGGGCATGCCTCCCAGGACAGGAGAGACCAGTCAGATGTGGAGATTGAACCTGGTCCTGAAGACTGAACGGTGTGGCCAGTTACAGATAACACAGGTAGGAAAACTTTCCGAAGGATCAGTTGGACATAATGACTTACCAAACGTGGGGAAAAGTGGAAGAAAATCCCAGGAGGGGCTGTCAGAGATGTCAGAGGGCTGTGAGTGTCTGTGGGGCTGGCTCTACCTGTACTGAAGGCGGAAGGAAGGAGGGTAGGCTTCTGACGTGTACATTCTCTTCTTCTCTCCCCAGTTCCTATCGACTATTAATATTTTTGCAAAGTAAGAAATGTTGTGTTACGTTAAACTTGGATTTTCAGTACTTGCTCACAAGTCCACTGAGCGGATAAAATTAGCAACCTAGAGAATAATTACTGAATTATTTTGAGAAGTATTGAAGCCCTTGATTTTTATGTAAGCTGTCATGATGAATCTTAGAGAAGGCAGCTAAAAGGCTTCTCAGATTGGAACTATGAAAATCTTCATGAACAGACCTGTAAAGGCATGTTCACGTTCTCCTATAGTCTGTACTGTACGTGTTAAATTTATGATAAATTCTTTAAAACAGTGTCCTGTTGTTCTTCCATTTTTTTAAATTTAAGATTGATATGAGGGTACAGATGTCTAGGCAACATTGTTTTCACTTCCAAGGTAATATTCAAGTGCAGTTGAACGTTTTACCCAGGGGCTGTGCCGTGTACCCCAACATTGTGCACATTAGGTGAGACCTGGCCAGTACCCTCCCTGTTCTTCCGTTTTCAGAGTAATGTTTTTACGATAATTTTTAAAAAACAGGAAAGTAGAAAACCATTCACAGTATACTCTGCATAATCAATTTAATACAATCCATTTATGTTTCATGTGTTGCAGCAGCATTAAAAGTTTGTAAGTTTAGAGACATGATAAAGGAAATATCTTGAAAAGCAATTTAATAGGAAAATAGTTTTTCCATGTTTAACTGAAATGAGCATGATTGCACTTGAGATGTAAGAATGCTCTGAAAATTTGCCAAACTAATTCTAAACAACAGACAATAGGTTTACCTTTTCTGAAATGTGCTACTTTCATGGAAAGACTGTTTCCGGTTTGAAGCTACATTTTAAAGATTCCTGCCAAAATCTTAAAATGCACTCAGTTGACCTTTTATAAAACACTTCTGGAGAAGCATATGTAATATCTTGATGAAAACTGTTGCCTTAATATTAAAGCCCAAATGACCAGAAGGAATGCCATTGTCCCCAAATTCATGAGATTGTTCTTCAGTTCTTTTTCTTATGTGTTTATGTTCATGTGTGTTTATAAATCTGTCTGTATGTCTGATTTTATTCACCTAACAGTTGTAAACAGCATTTGCAGTTGTTTTAGCAGAAATAAACATATCTAACCTGATAAAAGAGGTTAATTTAGGTGAGAGTCAAAGTAGACAAAAATGAGAGAAAACCGTTGACAGTTCATTGGATTTTTAAAAGGTAAAACTATACCTACCACTCAATGCAATAGATAAATTGTGTTAAACAGAAATTCCCCTGGATGGAATAATTATAAACTGCGTGATGTCACTTAACAATGTAAAGAAGTCCCTTTGTTTTTGAATATTTGTGTCTTAATGTATCTATGCTTGAGGTTGGATGTTTGATTTTTCATAAAATGAGATATACGTGTGCTATGAAAAGACTCTCCTAAATTCAGTCTTCTGTGCTGTAGACCGCAGATGTGATATTTCAGATATGACCAGGAAGTCCCTCGATCCCTGGTGTCAGGAATGGGGAATGTGACAGGAATGTGGAATGTGGCAGGACTCCCCAGCCAAGAACGTCGGCTTGAACTTGCAATTTAATGTAGAGTTTTTAATTGCATTCTTGATAATATTTTCTTTCATCTCATAACAATAAACTGTTTACGGTAATGTCCTAGTAAAGCGTGTCACTGAAGCAGAGACATGTGGCACCAGGAATCCCTCAGCTTTCATATATAAATGTTCAGCCAAAAGCGTTCATTTCATTTGCTTATTTGCCTTACAAGTATATGTTTAGAAAATTCTGAAAGGAACTCTGTGCTTAGAATCTTATTATGTTTTTAGTGTTTCTGGGGAGGTTTTCTTTTCTTTCTTTTTTTTTTTTTTTAACTGAGGTATAATTTATTTGCAGTCGAGTGCATGGCTCCTACGTGTACAGTTAATCAGTTTTGACAAATGCATATAGTCATTTTTCTCATTCCCTCCATAAGAAAGAACATTTCATCACCCCTGAAAGTTCCTTTGTCCCCTTCTACAATATCCTGCCTTCCCTTGAAGCATCCAGTTTTAGGGCATTTAGGGCATTTAGTAGCATTGTTGGAATTTTTTTTTTTTTTTTTTTGCAGTTTTTGGCCAGGGCCAGGTTTGAACCCACATGAAGATGATGCCTTCACGTTTTCTGACAATTTAACTGAAAAATAAAAATCTCTAAGTTGCCCAAATATTTCATCCTCTTTTCTAATCTGTTCTTTGTTTTCTAAATAACAGGAGCATTAAAATAAGGCACTTTATTTTCATCTGTGGTACCATTTTCGGTATATGGTACCAGTGCCCTACTCCTTGAGCCACAGGCACCGCCTTGGATTTTTTTTTTTTTTTTTTAATGAAGATAGGGTCTCTCTGTTGCCTGATGTAAAGTGTGGTGGTGTCATCATAACTCACAGCAACCTCAAACTCCTGCGCTCCAGCAATTCTCACGTCTCAGCCTCCTAAGTAGTTGGGACGATAGTCGTACACTACCAAGTCTGGTTAATTTTTCTATTTTCTGTTCAGATGAGGTCTTTCCCTTGCTCAGGCTGATCTTAAACTCCTGGCCTCAAGTTATCCTCCCACCTCAGCCTCGCAAAGTGCTAGGATTATAGGCATGAGACACTATGCCCAGTCCCATTTGAATCCCAATGTTAATCTTAGACGTTATATGTCAGACTAACATGTCAAAGGAGGATCTTTCAAGCCAGTTTTTCCTTTGAGGAGTTTTTTCTCCTCTGGAAATCATTCAGAAGTATATGCATAGACCAAGAACAAGGATCTAAATTGTGCCCTTATAGAATTCCAGTCTGTTGCTTCTGAGATACCTGAAAGCATTCTGCACGTCTAATGATACGGAAGAGGGGCAGGTCCATCGCCAGCCTGCCAAAAGGATTTCAAGTGCTTTCCTTTCTTACCGCATTTTCATTTGGCTCTATTTTAATTTCTACTTTCTCTATTTTAATTTCTATTTTCTGTAAAAATATGCAGCAATCCATTATGAATATACCTTAACTCTGTATAGCACATATACCGTCTATGCAGGGAGGAATAGAGGATCAACTTACGTTAGTTTAATAAGAGTGATTAATAAACATCATGTAGGAAGCCGAATAGCTCAGTACACCTCCCTGAGTTTGGAGAAAACAGTGTTTGTCCTGGGATCCATCAGTCTTATGGGGTGATAGGAGATCCAGTTGAACCCACCTGGTGTGGCTTCTTCATGACCGTGCACCACCACACAAAATGGGAGGCTCTGTCCTTTGGATTTCATGGTACCCAGACAAAGAGTACGTCTGTCCTCTCTGTGTGTGTGTGTGTGTGTGTGTGTGTGTGTGTGCACGCGCGTGAGTGATCGTGTATTACCCCTACAGATTTCTCTTGCTTTCTCCTGCTCTACTTGATAAATTTCGGAGGCAGGGTTGGAATAAACCAAACAGTACAGAGACCGATGAGATTTCAGGATAGGGGGCTACTCTTATTTCATTATTGCAACACACGGAGTATAGAATGAAATTGCACTGCTGCTATAATTTATTCTCTTTATGAAAATAGACCAGCTCTAGACAAGCCATAAAATTTCCATCTGCATTCACAGCAGGCTCCCACCATCTGAGGTACAGATTATGCTCCCTTCTCTCCAAAACACCCAGCAACTAAAACGTTTTAATATCGAGGATCGGCAGAATTGTGATACTTAATTTCTAAAAGCCCCGGGTATCCTTATCTGCACTTTGTATTGCTGTGTCCGTTTTAAAGGGAAAGCTCGCCTTCTGGACTTAAATGTCAGTGAGGACGCGGGAGTTAGGTCAGAAGGATCTGCAGTGCAGCAGGGGAATGAATGGGCTCCCAGCTTGCTAATTCTGCCGTAGTTCTGCTTCCATCACCCCGCCAACCTAATCACCTTGGGAAGAAAAAAGGCATTTTGTACAGGGCACTGATGATCACTCCAAAGGCAGGGCAACCATAGTTGTGTTAGTACCTTTTTTTCCTTCATTGCCTGAAGGACAAAGGCTTTTAATAATGGGGTATTGCCATCCTAATCATGTAAAAGGGAAAGCCGCCTTCTCCAGCTGGTGGAAGAATTCATTTTTTCTAATTTCAAAGCCCAACACTAGCTTGACATTTTTAAACATAGAAAGCATACCATCCTGTAAAGATAGTTGAAAAGGTAATTGCAAATTCTAATCCTCTTTTTCAGCCAACTGTCCTCCTCCTCCCCCCCCCCCCCTTGGAGAATATTCTATTTCAATATTTTATGAAGGCAGTCTGATGAAAAATTTAAACAAACTCTTTTAGGAGCAAGTCTTCCGTCAGATGTCATGCCAGGTTCCCATTTGGTAGGAACAGTTATGAAAGACGGTCTGTACCATCTACCTCAGTAATAGACAGATAACAAGAATCTGGCCACCGGAAAGCTCTAAAGTTTCCTCTCTCCAAAGACTTTGTGTTGATGGTATTTCTGCCTCAGTTCTCTTAAGTGTAATATAATGTCTTAATAATGTTAATCTGTCAGAGCAACATTAGGAAAAAGAGGGGAGATGTCCTGTTCCTGAAGGGGAAAATGTGCATGCAGTGGCATAGTTAGGTAAACAGAGTCAGAATAACAGTGACATTAGAGCCGGCTTGCTTATTTGAAGAGATGGCGTACAGGGCTTTAAGAACAGCCAAGGACACAGCAGAGAGAAACTGTAAGAAAACACAAGTTTTGAGATCTTAAAAGGTGTGTATTGATTTGTTATTTACAAAGGACTTGCATGTATATTCTCACATTTGATCTTTATACCTCTATGGAAAGACTATTCTCATTTTCAGAGAAGTTATACTACCCAAGGTCAGTTACCTACCAAGTCCTGAATGCCTTCCGTCCTGCCTTCCTCCTTTCCTTTCTTCTTTTCTTCCCCCACATTAAACATGAAAAATCTATGATCTACTCTTATTCTGCTCAAGTAACAATCTCAGACACATACCCATAATGAAAGCAGCAAGGAAAGGTCTAAGCCTGTCTAGATTATATCTCAAAGACCTGGAGGAAATGCTGAAAGTGTCTCCTTCCTTGGCGGCGTCACTAGCACTCAGGCCAACACAGAAAGCAAGCAGTTGGTTTTTGACAAAGAATTTCCAAGTATAGTGGTTTAATAGTTTGGCCCTAAAACATAGGTATCTTGCCCTGGCAGGAGAGAAAGAACTAAGGTTTGGAGTAATGTACAAAGATTATGTATGTGTGAAGTTGTTTCAGCAACTGTATGTTCATGGTAATAACTTATCAGTATTATTATCAATTATTGCTGTTGCTGCCTCTGACACAATCGCAGTCTATCTTGGGGGTTGGAGTCAGCTCTGGAGTCAGATTCCTGGATTTCCTGTTGCTTACTAACTGTGGTTTGAGTTTATTGATTAACACTCCCCCATGACTGTTTCCTCATCTGTAAAATGGAGACAATAATAATCCGTATCACAAGATGATTATTGGACCAATTTCTTGAAATGGTCAATGTAAAGTATTTGGGAAGTGCTCAATAAATCTCTGGGGTTTTTTTTTGTTATTGTCCCAAGAAACACTTCAGATTAAATCTTGGCTGGGAATTTGATAGATAAATTTCTCAGTATTCGCCAACAGAAGGTATTTCTTAAACATTGGACAACCAAGAGAGAAATATCTCTTAGGTGGTAAATGCTTGTAATGTCATCCTGTGCCGTAGAATGAGATCCAATCCTCCCTTCCAAGAGCAGATTGCCCTTTATTGATTTAGAGATTTTATAACAAACATTTGAAAACTGTCCAGTAAAAATGGTGATAGATATTGTCAGATTTTGATTAATAGAATTTAGAGTGATCTTGGCTGGTTGTGGCAACTCATACCTGTAATTATTGCACTTTAGGAGGCCAGGGTGGGAGGATCACTTGGGGCCAGAAGTTCCAGAATTTAGAGTGATCTTTAAAATGCGTGGATCCATAACTATTTCAAAAGAAAGTATATTTTTTTGATTTTGATTTCTTGAATAGCATTTTGTAACTTATGTGCTTTTTACATTTAATGATAACTGTTACAGATAAAGCTAAGTCCTTTATAAAAATTATCTTCTAATATTATGTTTTTCATTTTCCTTTGCTCCCAGTTTTTTTTTTTTTCCTATTCCTCCCATTTTTTTAATGAATATTTTAGCATCTATTTTTCAAGCACTCTGTAAGATACAGGAAAATAGTAATGAATAGCAGGCAAAGCCTTGGCCTTTTAGATTTCAAAGTCTGTGTTTTTCATATCTTGAAATTTATTATGCATCTTCTATTTCACATTCAAATGATTGTGAAATTTTTGAATATTTGCTTTCAGAAAAATAGATCCACAAAAGGTGGATGTTGTCCTTTATTCTTTGGAAATATAGAAAATATTTCTGTGTTTATGTTCTTTGTTGTTGTTTTCTTGTAAACATGCGGTTCCTCCTCCATTTATTTATAATTTTGTAAGTTGTCCATGTTAAAAGGCCTTGTCTTAGTTTCTCGTGTCAGGAACGTGTAGTAGGCTATCTGGTTTATTACGGCTACAATCTGCATGTTCATTGTCTCTTTTTTTTTAAAACAAATTATATACATTTTTATCATTAGCTCGCTCTTCTCATAAGACACCACCATATATCATTTGTATTTCACTTGAGTAACCTTGAATAATCATACCTTATCACTGTTCAATTGACCAACATACACAATAATCTGTTTTGTTTGTTTGGAGACAGTCCCACTCTGTGCTCTGGGTACAGTGCCGTGACATCATCATAGCTCACAGCAACCTCAAACTCTTGGGCTCAATGGATCCCTCTTGCCTTAGCCTCACAAGTAGCTGGGACTACAGGTGTCCACCACTACACTCAGCCAGTTGTTTTTTTTTTTTTGTTTGTTTGTTTTTGTTTTTGTTTTTCTATTTTTTGGTAGAGACCAGTTCTTGTTCTTGGTCAGGCTGGTCTTCAGTGCTGAGCTCAAGCCAAGCCACTCACCTTGGCCTCCCAGAGTGCTAGGATTACAGGCCTGAGCCACCTTGTCCAGCCTTTTCTTTTCTTTTTCTTTCTTTCTTTCTTTCTTTCTTTTTTTTTTTTGAGACATAATCTCACTCTGCTGCCAAGGATATGCAGCCTCACTCACAGCAACCTCAAACTCTTGGGTTCAAGTAATCCTCCTGTCTCAGCCTCCCAAGTAGCTGAGATCAAATACCCGTCATGATGCCTGGCTGATTTTTCTATTTGTAATAGAGATTGGATCTCACTTTTATTCAGGCTGGTCTTGAACTCTCAAGCTGAAGTGATCCTTTCACCTCAGCCTCCCACAGTGCTAGGATTACAGGTATGAACCAGAAGCCTGGCCCAACATAATGATCTAGATGGTGGTGTTTTCTCTTAAAATGAAAGTTCTTTATTTTCACTCTACTGGGTTGGTAACACCGTGGCTGTTAACTTAAAAACTAATTGATCTTTTTCTTTAAAATTATGATGTTTCTACAAGGAAAAGAGAGGATTTGAAAGGACATCACATACACTCTTTTGCTTTGGTATACTGCTGTGTCATTCTTGTTTTTGATATGTCCTATTCTGTGATTCATGTTAAGGTTGTTTGGGTTTGGGTGCTTTTAAAGCTGGTGTGACTTGAATTCATGCTGTTTCAAATTCCTTATCTGGGCACTGTCAGCATATTTTTTTGTTTGTTTGTTTTAATTAAAAACATACTCATATGCTCTGTGAGGCCTTCACACTCAGGGAAATGTTGCCCTGTACACTTAGCCTTGCCTCCCCACCTGAAAGGGCGTATGTTGACAGTGTTGGATAGTTGCACGTTCTGAATCTACAGCAATCCTCCCAATTTTGCCCTATCTGAGCCGCTCATTCTCCTCTGATTTTCTTGCCTTATCCAGACATAAGTTGTTGGAGGAGTGATGTGTTGGTTAGGAATGCCTTCAGTTACAAATCGTAGTACATCTGTCTACTAATGGGGTAAACAGAGAGAGGTTTCTTTCTTTCACGAAACAAGCATCTCCAGATAGACAACTGCTGGGACTAGTTTAAGCTTCACTTCTTGGTTGCCACGCTCCGTGTCCCAAATCTGTGCCCAGGACAGGAAGAAGAGAGGACTGGGTTACCACTTCACTGTCTTTGTCATAAAAAGAAAATGTCTTCCCGGAAGTCCCAGCTGACTTGGGCTTATTTCTCACTGGCTGTAACTGCACATCACAGCCCCCTCCAGCTATAAGAGACTGAAAAAGTGAGTTGTTGGCCTTTCTGCTTACCATGGACGTAGCAAAAGAAAGAGGCCTGGGGATGTCCACTGGGTGACCAGGGACCTCAGTCCATGATGGGGGCACCTCGACCTCCCTCCCAGGACTAGCTTTGTGGTCCCTTTCTGAAACTGCTCAGATGAAGATGTCCTCTGTGAATCCACCTGGTATTGGGGTCATTATCAGCTAGGCAGTGCACACACAGCACCTGAGAGACGGTGCTTGGTGAGGCTTTGCTGCAAAATGAATGAATGTGTGGGGTGTAGGGATCCCCAGCCTGAAGCCAGCTGCTGGAGGTGAATGGAGAGTGCTGAGTGAGGAAATCTCCTTTCCACCTGACTTCCATCCTTGTCCATGGGCATTCCCCTGATGAAACGTGAAACCACAGCTCTGACCACTTGTATTTATTAAGTTCCTATGGGGCACTTTTTGCCAAAGCCCTGTTGCCTCACATGTGATGAAATAATCTAGTTTGAGACAGTAGACTTTCTGCCTTCCTAAAATTTTTATACAGAGCTTTAAATAGCTAGTCATTTGGTCTCTTGAAGATATAAATCTTAGCTCAACATATCAGCATGGGTCTTTGAAGTAAGAAAATGTGTGAAGTATCTATTCATAGGAATTACTTTTGGTTTACCTGAATGGGAATATAATTTAAAATATAGTTTATATGTCTTGAAATGTACCCTGAGAAAATAAACAAGTGTGCAAAGATACCTGCGCAAAGTTTTTGCTTGTTTGTTTGTTTAACGCAGTGTTACTGTCATCCTTGCTTGAGTGCCCTGGCATCAGAGCACATACCAACCTCAAACTCTTGGGCTCAAGAGATCCTCTTGTCTCAGCCTCCCAAATAGCCAAGACTATAGGCACCCACCAAAACACCCAGCTGTTTTTTTTTTGTTTTTTTTTTTGTTTGTTTGTTTGTTTCTATTTTTGTAGTAGAGACAGGCTTCCCTCTTGCTCATGCTGGTCTTGAACTTCTGAGCTCAAGCAAATCCATCTACCTTGGCCTCCCAGAGCGCTAGAATGATAGGCATGAGCTTCCAAGCCTGGTCATACCAATGTTTTATAATAAAATTTAGAAGGGCAGTGCCTGTGGCTCCAGTATATGGCACTGGCCCCATATACTGGAGGTGGCGGGTTCAAACCCAGCCCCGGCCCAAAACAAACAAAGTTTAGAAATATTCTGACTTTTCACTAGGAGTCAGGTTAACTAGATGATGAAACATTGTGGAAGCATTAAAAATGATCATGTGAGTCACCTTCATAGTGTAGAGATACTGAGGAGTATATCGAGTAGATTTATACGATATGAGGCCTGACCTTTCTCAGTTTATAA
Source organism: Loris lydekkerianus (assembly GCA_963574355.1). Lineage (NCBI taxonomy): Eukaryota > Metazoa > Chordata > Mammalia > Primates > Lorisidae > Loris > Loris lydekkerianus. Next base: position 42,391 of record CAUYPK010082898.1, read on the forward strand.
AACTGGAATTATACTTGTATAGATGCCTGTTCACCAAATGTTAGACAATGTTTGTCTTTTGGTAGTGACTTTTTTTAACTTAACATTTTTCTGAATTGTCTTTTTTAAAGCGTGCATGTATATTTATTTTACAGTCAGAAAAAAACTGTTTTTACAAAACATAATTTTCACAAAAGTATGCTTTAGGTTAATGAAAAATTAATAGAAGGCATCCTGTATGAACTCTTAACTACCAGAACCAAACTAATAATAAACCTGAATGAACAGCCCATGTTTCCTTAGTTTGTGTTCACAACAGTGAAAAGTCAGAACAAAATGAATTATGACCCGGAATATTTTGTAAATAATAGTCTTCAGGATATGTCTGGGAATATGCCACCGTTTTCCCATGTGCCTTATTCCATTACAATGAATATCATGCATCAACTGTGAGCCCCTGCTGGTTGCTTTCTCACTAAATTCTAAACTGAATGAAACACAAGTAGACTGATGTATGGATGGACTAATATTTTCAATGTCAAAGTCTGAACAAGTATTTTCTGAAAAATGTTGTATTAACGCAAAAATTAAATTCACACTTCTTTCCTCTGAACATTCTAATTAATAAAACATTCACCAGAGAAACTTTAAACAAGTTATTTAAACATTCCTCTCTGAAATTCCAACATATAAAGGACTATAACTATAAATCACATGTGTAGATGAAAACTCCCAAGGGCAGTTCACTGATATGATTGTTTTGTCCTGCTTTTTCTTGTAAATAGTGTAATTGTTAGGAGCAAAATCCTGATGGGCCCAAGTGGAAAGTGTATTAGAAAAGATACAGGCACACATCGGTTCTGTGAATACTGAATAGCTGCTTCGGGTAGTTAAGAAAGGCAAGAAATTCCCCAGAAGAAAGATATCAGAAAGCAGAAATTGATCTCATGTCTTGATGAGATGCATTCAGTATCACTCATCCTCTTGTTCATGTAGGCATGTATGTGAAAGTAGAGATTTAAAATTGTATTACGTAAGGGAATAGAGCAATCTAACCTTATGATTTTAATTAATAGTTTAGGCAGATGTGGTGCTTTTCATTTTCACCAATCTTAGAAAAAAAACACCGGTAATCTTTCTTTGTAAATCTCAACTTTTTTTTTCTTCAATAGATAAATCAAAGGTGGAAATCAAGACAAATAATTCTGAATTTCTCTTTTAAGATAAAGGTTTTACAGTGTTGCACTTAAAGGTTAAAAGTGATTTTTTTTATACAAAAGATTTATTTTAGCTTCAATAAATCCGGCTCTTGTCTCTTTGGACCCCCTGTCACAAGAAAGGAAAAGAAAGTATTTTAGATAAGTACCTCCTTATTTGATCCTTACCCGCTCAGAATTATTTCTCACCAACTTTTTTTAAAAACAAAATGAAACAAATATTCCACTCTAAGTTTCTTATCTTTTTAACTGAGTACTCTTGTTTAACTCAGCTTCCTGAAAATACAATTATTTCTGCTAAAATTACATCTGAACTTAATGCCTTAAAATTGTAGTCAAAAGGAGCAAATACAGAGAACTTAAAATCGCAGTTGTCTTTCACTTTGCCCTGCCACATGTGTGTGCGCACGTACACACACACCACGCATGCATGTATAAACACACACACAGGCACATACAGAGTGCCAGATATGTTGAGATTTGAAACTGTCTACAAAGCTTTATAACTATCAGCACTGTTCATGGATTTGAGAAAACTAGATATTAATATTTGGGAATTTTTCTGAAGTCTGAATTTCCTGTCTCATTATAGTAGTTCAGAAGTTTGTAGAGACTTGCTGATACTAAATAGAAATTTTAGAAATGAATAGTAGAGTTGTACTTAATCTTCTAAATTTGGTCTAATTAGATTTCTTGGGATTATGATTAGAAATTTTTAAATTTCAGGTAGCATGGTGAGACTCCTTTGATTCAAACAACTATGCTGTAAAATAGCTTTGTATTTAAATGAATTTTAAAAAGACCAATTGATAAGGGCTTAGATCAAATTATTTAAAGGAAAAGATAAGTCATAGTAATAAAATAAAAAATGGGAGTTAATGACATGCATGACCAATGTTTTAAAGAACCTCAAACTGATACATGACAGGGTGCTTTAATAAGTACCGTATATACTCGAGTATAAGCCGAGTTTTTTTGGCACAAAATTTGTGCCGAGTTCGTGCTTTTCGGCACAAATTTTGTGCTGAAAAACTCGGCTTATACTGGAGTATATACGGTAATAGTAGTTACTGTGATGGAAAGAGATAACTATTTGCTCTCCACCACAGTGGTGCAGTATATATTTGCTGAGAGAAGTTGTTCCCAGAGAGCCATTCTGAGCAACACTTCCACTCAAGTGGTGTGTATGTTACAGCTAGAAGGAGTACTTTTGAGGCTACAGGTATCACTGGGTCTCAACCAACTTCAGAGAGTGAAGACAGCAGGTGCTTAGAAAAGAGCAGAGTGAGAACTCTTTACTAACCAATGTCATTCCTCATTCCCCTTTATGTAGACACGGTGTGCAGTCAGACATCAGATATTCCATTTAAATGGGGCTGATGTGCAGGCTACTGGGCTGGGCAGTGGGGGTTCACAGGGATTTCTTCAGGGGACTGCTCTGTGAGGGAGCTTCCTGAGCTGGAGGTCCCAGGCAGGAACTGGGATGGCCATTCTTCTCAAGCCCAGAAATGCATGCCTGCTGGGAACATATCGCAAGAAGAAATCTCTGGGCATCCAATCTTTCCAGCATCAGTAGAATTATCACTGAGTATATATAGACCAAATCTAGTATATAGATACATGATCAGAAGTAGTACTCAGCTCCCAAATGATTTCAGAGATTTGTATTTATGACTCAGTCTGTATTTTCCTGTGAAAATTATTGTAACAGTGGTGGGGTCACTCAGAAGTGCATGAAAATGTTTCACGTGTAAGATGAATAGACCAGAGGTCTACGGTGCTTAATCCCTTAGAGCCTTTCTGTTGGAGAAGAGCATTCTGCTTGTCACCACTACCTCCCTAGGCTCTGGCTGGAGCAGCCCAGCATGTTATTGGATCCTTTCTGGTTAGCTTTTTACAAGTGAGGTGCTGTTAGAAGAATGTAAGATCTTTGAATCCTATGACGAGACCCACATTATACTGTCCTGGAAAACGTGCTAAAATGTCTGGTTTCTGCTCCTCACTTGTCCTTTTTGGGAGGCGAGGGCAGGAATCATGAGAAGACGAGGAGAAACAAAAGAAGAAAGGGAACCTGCCCCACCTCATTTCTCCACTTATCTGAGACGTAGAACTTTGTTTAAAGTCATAGAGGGCAAGATGGAACTGATTACAGTTAGGCCCATTCAGGAAAGGAGTTTGGGAGGGAGGTGGGGGGTGGTCTTAAAGTATAGCAGTGGTCTGCAAACAGAGAAATATACGATTACAATGTTGGTGAGAGGGTCATCCATGGCCTTTTGTGAGCAGGTTAGAAAGTGGAGCCTTCGATTGTTTGCCAGTGTGTCTTTTCCCTCAACTGGAGCAATGTTTTCTGAACCAGCCTTGGCTTCAGATACCTTACAGTGACCAAAAGCTAGAAAACCATAGGAAAGAACCCTGCCCAGTTCCCAGGCTCCGCTCCACGGACTCATGGGCAGGGACAACCCTGCTGTAAGGACTGATTGTGCCACTAAAGGCTTCTGGGCTCCTGTTCAAGACAGTGGCACAAAAGTCAAACATGGGTTAAAAAGATAATTTATCATGTCTTCCCTTTTAATGTTTTTAAGAAGAAAATAAAGGTTTTGACACATTGATGAGCTTTTTTTTTTTTTTTTAACATTTTGGGAGGAGCAGTTTTCATTTCTGTAAATTCTTAAAAACGAAAATTCTTATAAATTATAAAAAAATAAAGATTATAAAAAGAAAAAAACAGCAATCACGAGTAGTCCCAACACTCAGGATTAAACATATGTTAACAACATAGCATATTTCCTTCTAGTCTTTTTTCCTATGTGCCATTTTTTAAGTAGCTAAATTATATTCTATAAATAGTCTTGATAAATTTGTAATCTGTTCTTAGATTAAGCCAGGAAACACAAGATCTTACAGTTCTATAATTAATTATGAAGACTGTTAGAGTCAGAGCTTTTTTTAAACAGACAGGGTCTCACTCCATTGCCTGGTGTGAGTACAATCATAGCCCACTGTAACTTTGAACTCCTGGGCTCAAGTGACCCTCTCACCTCAGCTTCTCCAGTTGTGGGTGAGGACTGGACTCTGATCATTTTCTCTTGCCCAAAGTTCTTTTTAGAGGGGCCTGGCGAGTCACACTTCCAAATGATAAAATCTCACTAAACAGAGATTGTTAACCCAGTACAATGCGGTTTACTTCTCAGCCTGACTCTGTAATAACATCACGTGAAAGATAGAAGATCTTTATCATAACCCAAGCATTCCTTTACACTCATTCTTGATCTTTTAGAGTCTAAAATTTAAACAAAGCCTAACTCTTTTAGCCAGTTGTCAACTAAAGAATCCCTAAACCCACCTATGACTTGTAAACTCCCACTTGGAGATGCCTTGCCTTTTCAGGCCAATCCAATGTATATCTTCCATATATTGACTTATGCCTTACCTGTAATTCCTATCTCCCTGAAATGGATAAAACCAAACAGTAACCTAACCACAGCGAGTCCATTTGCTCAAGAATCTCGAGTGTGGATCCATCTCACTATGTTGTCCACGCTGGTCTTGAACTCCTGGCCTCAAAGGATCCTACCTCCTTAGCCTCCCAAAGTGATGGGGTTTCAGGTATGAATCACTGCACCTGGCCAGATTCAGGGCTATTTCTTTAACAGAAATATCAAATGTGTAATTCTGTCTTTGGAAAATACAAAACCATCAATATTTAAAATAATATACAAGCAAGGTTTTTTAATTGAAAATCCATAGCATAATGTATACTTATATTCCAAACTTTCTATTTTTTTACACAACCATATTTTAGAGGAGGGAATCTCTTTTAAAATAGCATAAAATCAAAGAATTCACACTAAACACAACTTGCTTTGCAGTTCTTTCCCTTAATCAGTATCTAAGCAGGAGCCAAGAAGAACTGGGGCAAGAGCTATTTTTATGTTCAATGTTCTTTATTTCTGGGATTTGCAAAAGAAATGGCGGCAAAGAGTTTTCTGACTGCTGTTCTCAACTGTGGTTTATTTGCAAAGTATTGTTAAAAGTAATGTTGGGGGCAGCACCTGTGGCTCAAAGGAGTAGGGCGCTGGCCCCATATGCCGGAGGTGGTGGGTTCAAACCCAGGCCCAGCCAAAAACTGCAAAAAAAGGAGAAAGTATTGTTGGTTCTTGTTCTTTTTCATTAAGGATTTACTGGACAATGTCAAATTCAGTATTCGGTTGAGTTTGAATATAGTATCTGCCTTTGTGTGTGTGTGTTTGGTGATAGAAGCAGTTTACTACTGAGAACAGTGTTTCAAGTAAGCAAAGATGTAATCTATCTTGTGCCTTTAAAGACAGCTAAATAATTCCTGGAGAACCACTGAGTTATCTGCTCACACTTAAGGGTTTCTCAGCTCCTCTGGCATTTCTTGCAGCGAATGTGTCATCTGTCTTTGGGGAGGGGGGATGGTTGAAACCCCTAAGGCTTTATTCTCTCAATCATGGAACAATACACAATTCACAGAGTATTCAGTGATCAAGTCCAGCTGATTGTACTATAGAAGGTGGGATGGAACTGGAAACCAAGCTGTTTACTAGATTACAGGAGCTGAGGCTGCCTCCATGACATCATGGGCTGCACGTGGGTGGAGATGCTTAAGCCAAGCACAGCCACTCTGTGCCTGGCCACAGGCTAAGCTAATGATCAGGATGCACGTGGCTTGACTGGCCCTGCCTGCTGACCTACACTGGGGAGGACGCCCTGGCCGAGATCCCCCTGGGGAATCCTGAAAGAGCCAAGTGCAAAGTTTAGTGGGGCAAAACAGTGGGTTTCTGAAAGCAGCATTTATTTTAGAGTTGGTCTTCATTCTAAAAATTGCCCCTGTGATCTTTATGCTCTTGCAGCTGAAGGTTCCTGATCTCCCCTCTGCTCAGAACAAGCAAAGCCCCTGGGGAAAATAGACTGAGAGACATGACCTGTCACATTCTGCTCAGCTGGGGACAGTAGGCCAAAGGTCTTAGTTGTGCCTAGCACCTTCAAAACAGACAAATTCCTCACACCAGGGTGGTCTGTGTGTATTAATCCGCTAACACAATTAATGACAAAAGGAAGATTGTGTCCCAAGAAATCCCAGGGACAGTAAATGGTAGGAGAATCCGAGAGAGACGCTGGGCAAGAGTAATCGAGGAAACTGTTAAGAAGGAGATTTTAATTAAAAGATATCCTATTCTTGGCTTATTATAGCACACATTAGAAGAGTTATGGGGAAACCATGGACTAAAGAAATCGTAGGTTTGAATGCCAGTGTGGTTTAGCTGCGCTGCACACGTTTGCATAGCACAGCACAGGATCTGCCATCCCCGAGTCCTAGAAATGTCAACCGAGACGGAAAAGTGAAAGGCTTATACACTTACATTTTATACTGGCTAAGAATCCCACCCTCTCTTCTTTGGGGAACAAAAGTAAGAAGCATTAAAAAAATTAAAGCAGCATTCCAAAGACAGACGTCAGAGTTATTGTATAAGAACATCCTAGGAAGTTTCCACCTGCTCTCACAGGATCATCCCGTTATCAGTATATGTCAGACACTCCAGTTTCCTGGGCCACACTTATACAGCTGTCACCAACCTGAACAGCTAAGGGCTGCAGTTACTCTGGAATTCGATGGTCTGCATTAGTCTAAACATGAACTGTTTTTGTAGCCAGTCCACAGTCTTTTCAGAACTAGCATCTGTGTTTGTGTGCATAACTGAAATCCAAAGTCAAGGCTTCAATAAGGACTTTATTATCAGAAGTCAGAATTTTAAACTCAGACTCAGTTTTTCAGTTTAATCCACAATTCAAATGAACATGAGAAATAAATTGCTGTCATTCATCTATCCATTTAAAGTGCTGATTTTTTTTCCATGTTAAATATTATCTTTGGATGTCTTTAATGCATTCATTGTTACCTGAGCTTTTGTTTTGTAATTATTGTTAAAAAGCAGTTTGAAAAGTAATGAGGATGTACCTTTCCATCCCTGGTGCTGGCTGAGCTGTCCTGTGGGCCCCATGGCTCGAGCAGCCCAGTTCTCTTTAAATTCCTTATGACTCTGACTCATCTTGATTCTTCTGAAGCCCGAATCGTAGGTAACTCCCTCTTCCTTATCTTGCTATACAGTCTCAAGGCACTAAGTTTCCAAAAAGAACTTAACCCTATGATCGGGTCTATAGTTGTTTGCCTGTTTTCTTAAGAGAACCTAGACTAAAAAATGCAAATCAGTTTATTTTTCTTCTTCAAATAGGGAACTTCCCAAATGCTCCTGCCCTTGGAAGGAGCAGTCTGTGACAGCACTGAAGTGAATAATTCTATATTTGGCAGTTCTATGTCGAAGCAAGTCTCATAAATGCAGCAGATGTACGTTCTGGGTGACTGCCATTAGCTTGCATCTGGGGGGTTATTTACTGGTTATTGGCAAATTCGGGGAATTATGAAGGAAGGGGACCCAAGGACTTTCCCCCTTGTTGTTTTATTTTTCTGAGTGCTCCAGAAGAAAAACCTTCTCAGTCTGCGTCCATAAATGGATCTTTTATATTCAAATGTGTGCAGTCCTGTTAACTGTTGAAAGCATTGAACTGGAGGTTTTTTACTGAACTAAAAGAAGTAAGCCTGGCCTCTGTCATTGTTTCAATTCCAATTGTTTCTAAAAGAAAATCATTTGAGGGAACATGATTGTGCCCTTTGAATGGCATTGTTTGGTTTCATAAAAGTCAACTTAGGGGATTTTCTCTGTGAAACTAAAGCAGCTTAAGTAATTGGAGCTAAATCATTCTCTCTTGGAACACAGCTAGGTCAGAGGCCCTAGGGAGTATTGAAGGGTACAGGGAACTCAAAGGTGGGGTGGCAGCAGGATCCTCATCTTGTTCCAACTGGTGACCGAGGGGCTGCTACTACCATGAAGACCCCAGAGCCCAGCTCTTTTTTTTTTTTTTTTTTTTTTTTTTTGGAGTTATATTATCACTATGTCACCCTTGGTAGAGTTCATTGGCATCACAGCTCACAGCTACCTCCAGCTCTTGGGCTTAAGCGATTCTCTTGCCTCAGCTTCCCAAGTAGCTAGGACTACAAGCACCCACCATAATCCCAGGCTATTTGTTTGTTGTTGCAGTTGTCATTGTTGTATAGCAGGCCCAGGCTGGAATCGAACCCGCCAGCCTCAGTGTATGTGGCTGGCATGCTACTCACTGAGCTACGAGCGCCAAGCGCCTTTTCCTTCTTGACCACTGACCGAATTCCCTTCCCTGCACCCTCAGCCTTCAGTCCCGTTTAACTTGGCAATAGTTACTTCTGCAGCTCTCCACAGCTGCTGCTTTTCTTACAGCTATTAGAGCCAGAGTTTAAGAGTCTCTCTTGGGTGGCGCCTGTGGCTCAGTGAGTAGGGCGCCGGCCCCATATACCAAGGGTAGGGGGTTCAAACCCAGCCCTGGCCAAACTGCAACAAAAAATAGCCGGGCATTGTGGCGAGCACTTATAGTCCCAGCTGCTCGGGAGGCTGAGGCAGGAGAATCGCGGAAGCCCAAGAGCTAGAGGTTGCTGTGAGTCCTGTGACGTCACGGCACTGCAAAGTGAGACTTTGTCTCTACAAAAAAAAACAAAAGAGTCTCTCTTTGTTACATTTCTAACTGGAATTTAAGAGTTCTCTTTGTTACATTTCTAAGTCTCTTTTCTGGAGAAGTAGGATGGAGAGCATCACCCTGAGCAACCTCAAGGCCTTCCTTCTTGACTCTGAGACAAACTTGGAATAGCTTCTAGACATTACTTAGTATGCCCTATCTCCCCCCCCATTTGTAACATGTCTAGAGTGAGAAGACCCCATGTTGCTTGCACAGGGTGTAGTGAAGAGCTGGTCGTGACTACATTCATTGAAAACTACATTTCTTTCTCCTCTGCTGTTCCTTCCGACTGCTCCCTCCAATTTGTACTCCCCCCATCCATGCAGTCTCTTCTGAAAACCAGAAACTTTAGCTACCACCTAAGCTCAATAATTAATTAGTCTAAATTTATTAGATGTTTACTATGCATTCTACTGTGAACACTGTATATATTGTGTGCTTTGGCTTATCTTCCCTACTAGATAGTATTTTTTTTAACCCATAGTATAGCATTGTCTATTTGCCTTTCCTTAGTACCTAGTAAGTGAATAAATGAGGCCATCGCTGTGGTTTCAATTGACTTGAAATACATAAATAATAGATACGTTAGCTGTTATTTGTATTGTCTCAGCACCACTGTGTCCTACTCTGTGGATTTTCAGGAAATTGCTTCTGAACTAGAGAGGGCCCTGGCTTCATTTTCTTCCCCTGCTGTTTTCTTGTCTTATTGTTTGTTCCCTCTAGGTCGCCACTTACCTCTGGGAAATGTGATTTGTCCAGAGACCCTTGTTGCTCAGAAGTTTCTTATTCCTCCATGAGTATTTCTGCCTATTAGAAGGGATGGCAGAGGGTGGGGATGCTTCTACTTCGTTCCAACTCTATTTCAGTGTTTGCTATTGTTTTTATTGTCTTTCACCTGTTTGTGTTTAGAAAGAATTAGGATTCATGTGGGCTTTCAGCAAATAAAGAGCTATTGGTATCCAAAGAAACTGAGTTATTCAGAGTCTGCCTTTGTGAGAAGCATTGATCAAAAGTCGAGTAAGGATCAAGATTTTCATATATTTTGGAGTTTTTTATTTTAAAAAAACAAGTTATTCTAGGCTCGGCACCTGTGGCTCAAGCGGCTAAGGTGTGAGCCACATACACCTGAGCTGGCGGGTTCGAATCCAGCCTGGGCCCACCAAACAACGACGGCTGCAACCAAAAAGTAACCGGGCCTTGTGGCAGGTGCCTATAGTCCCAGCTACTTGGGAGGTGGAGTTAGGAGAATCGCTTGAGTCCGGGAGTTGGAGGTTGCTGTGAGCTGTGATGCCACAGCACTCTACCCAGGGTGACAGCTTGAGGCTCTGTCTCAAAAAAAAAAAAAAGTTATGCTAGTTGCACTAAATATTTTATGGATTTGTTAAGTGAGCAGTTATCTTCCTTAGCATCAAGCAGTTATCCTCCTAACTAGTCTTTGCTTATAATGTTCATGAGAACTAAAATTTCTTAACATTTCCTTTGGTTTGGGATGGCCTGGCAGAGCCATGACATGTGAGATCTTTTTATTTCTTCCTCCTGTAGCTGATGAACAAAACTTAGTATTGTGGCTGTCTGTGTAGACATCTTGCAGAAACAGATCTTTTTCTTATTTCTGAATGAGATGACAAGATAAATGGAAGGTTGAAGATTGAGTAGCAAATGAAAAGCCAAGTGTAACACCAGTTTCCACCAAAAAGATTCTGTGTTTGTCTCCTTGGAGTAACTGTTGCTCAGCTGAGTTATGGTGGTGTGTTGGTCTTCTTCCCTCCCCTGGATTACTTTCAGGAACCCATCAGTCCTAGAGCAAGGGTTTTTTAAGTACCAGTTTGTGCTGGGAGGCCAAAATGGCAGCAGAGAGCTGTAGCTACAAGTGATCAATTCTTTCTGTTAAAGTTATAGTCTAAGTTTTTTAGCAGAGCATTGATATGTTGTTTTTACTCATCCTGCAATTAAGAGAACCTTCCATATGCATGTCATGGTACTGAGCTACCTGTGTAGTCTGGGTTGGGACTGCTCCAAATTGATATCTTGTAGGGCTTATGAAATTAGCACATTTTCTTTCAGAGATACCCTTCAATAAGATAGAAATATAGTGTCTCATGAGTGTAAAACCACTATTATTACTACTAACAATTGCCAGAAATAAGAGCTTTACTCTGTGTCAAGAACTATAATAAATCCTTAAAGTATAATGCCCCTTTCAACCTTTCCGAGCTAGGAAGCCAGAGGCTCGAGGAAGTTAAACTACTTGTCCTGGGGCAAATAGCTAATGTGTTTCAGAGCTGAAGTTTAAACCCAAGTCTGTCTTACCCCAAGGTCTGTGCTCTTAGTCACTATCTACTGCTTTCTCCCAGAGGTTATCAAACCGATACTTCCTGAGCAGCTAATTAATTATTCTTTTGGCTAATTCTGGGGTTTTCTTTCATATGACAGATACGATAAGCGCATGAATAATGAAGAACCCAAGACCCCAGTTTCTGTGTCACCCAAACTCAGAAAGGCCTGGGTTGGGTATCAAAGAGTTAAGACTCAAAACAGGAGTTTGCTTGGGAAATTACACCAGACAGGATAAAGGTGCCTCCTTTTGCCCCTTAAGGAATTTGTAATCTATCCTCACCCCGTTGCTAATGAGGTTAAAGAGAATGGTAAACCCTAAATCAGTAGAGGAAGCAAAGCTCATTTCCTGGCTGACATGTCCAGTATAAGGCAAGTAAGCAAAGCATGGTAGTGCTGAGGACAGGGGACCGGGGGACACCTCTCTTAGAGCCCTGCTGGGGGCCCCCAAAGCATGGAAATAAAGGATGATCTCTTAAAAAAAAAATCCACCCGGGGGTCGTCCAACCTTTTGGCTTCTCTGTGCCACATTGGAAAAAGAGTTGTCTTGGGCCACACGTTAAATACGCAAACACTATTGAAAGCTGATGGGCAAAAGAAATACAAATGTTCGTACATAATTTTCATGGTATCCTCTTCCACAAATAATCAAAAAATCCCTCTTAATCTGCATTCAGCACACAGGCTGCAGGTTGGACGCCCCTGGAGCCCTTCTAGACTAGGGGTGTGGTAAAGAGATTAAATCCACAGTCTCTCTAGGTATAGTTTATAATCATGGAGACTATAAATTGTTTTATTGTAAATCAGTGAGATTTTTGAACAACTGCTAGTGTGCAAATCATTCACTAGACTTGTATGTAGTGTGTACAGTACTGCAAAAGTAGAGATAGAAAAAACAATGGATGGTTTCAAGTTGTTTGAAGGACTCTTACCTATGAAATCATCAGAAAACAAATAAAGATACAATATCAGGGCCTAAGTGACATGACATAATATTGTTTGAGTAAGGGAGTGAGATCAGTGAGGGTTAGAACATTATTCTTTGTAAGTAATTCAACCCGCCAGTGTTTTCCGGGAGAGCGAGTCTGTATAATCAGTAAATTGAAGTTGGTAAACCTGGGCCTCAGGCAAAATAGGCATAGCTTACTCTGTGTGTACTGTTTTGTGTGTATAAATAAATATAAATATATATAATGCATATGTGTATATATTTCCAAATTGTGAGTGATTATGTACGTGTAAAATTTTGGCAGTGATTACTAAATTGCCTCCCAACTAGATGTATTCATTTTATGTTTTCTTACAGTGCGTGATAATCTTTTTCTCCTCAACACTGCTTGTTCATTATCAATATTTTAATCTCTACTAATGTAGTGGGAGAATAATATTTGTATTTAAAGATGTGTAAGTTGAGTAATTTTTTATATGCTTATTTCATATTTACATCCTTTGTTAGTTTTCACTGAAAGTTTTCCTTAGTTGTGAGAATTCCTTGCTATGTATGGATGGCAGCCCTTTCTTGTACATGTTGCCTATATTTCTTTTTGTTATTTTTTAGACATTTTTTCATGTACCGTATAGGAGTGTTACATTTTCATGGACACAAAAGTACACGACTTGTATTTTGCTACTGCTCAGAATCCCCTGCTTGAACCCCCCCCACCGCCACCACCACCCTGAGAGAGGGTCTCTCTGTTGCCTGCCTACAGTGCAGTGGCATCATCACAGCTCACTGCAACCTCAAACCTCTGGGCTCAAGCAAGTCTCCTTCCTCAGCCTCTTTAGTAGCTCGGACTGCAAGTACTTGCCACCATGCCCAGCTAATTTCTCTATTTTTCTGTAGAGACAGGGTCTCTTGTATAGGCTGATCTCAAACTTCTGTCCTACAGCAACCTTCCCCCACTGGCCTCCCAAAGTGCTAGTATTACAGCCATAAGCCACTGTGCCTGGCCAAAAAAAACCTATTAAAATAATCATCTCTGTCTTCATCCAGTTGTTTTCAGGTTGTATTTTGTGCATATGCATTTTTTTAAGACCTAAATTTTATTTGGTGTAAAGAGTGAAGAAGGAACCTGCCTTTACCTTTTTCTTCTAATAGCCAACCATGTGTTCTAGACCCAATCTTTATGAATAATCCACCTTGGTCTCACTAATTCAAATGCTACCTCTATTGTATATCAAACTCCAGAAGTAATTTGAGTGATTTAATTATTTTGGGGCTAGTTATAGACTCCTCGGAATCTCCCTCTAGATTAGTCTCTGCTCCGAGGATGAATTACTAGTTAAGAAGGAACCCTATTTGTCCAAATGGTTTGCTGTGAGTCCTGCTCGCAGCATACTTTATTGAAAAGGTGATGCAAACACGTTCTCAAGAGCATTGTTTAGCAAGAATGTAAAGGCTTATTATTTTAATGCTGTACACTCCATGAAACCCCAGAGCAGTGACTAGAGAGGAACAGATTCTTTTTTTTTTTTTTTTTTTTTTTTTTTCAATTTTGGCTAGGGCTGGGTTTGAACCCGCCACCTCCGGCATATGGGGACAGCACCCTACTCCTCTGAGCCACAGGCACTGCCCAAGAACAGATTCTTGTCTTTTTTTTTTTTTTTTTTTCCCCCCACAGTTTTTGGCCAGGGCTGGGTTTGAACCCTCCACCTCAGCATATGGGGCTGGCGCCCTACTCCTTTGAGCCACTGGTGCTACCCTCAGGAACAGATTCTTAATAAACACTTGCTGAGTGAATGAGCTGGTACTTTAGTATTATCATTATACAATGACAATGTCTGCTTGGACTTTTTAAAAGGTCAATATAGATCATGCAGATGAAGAAGTGATGCACCTAAATGAATAGAATTCCACAATTTTGGATTAGATTCTATGTGTTGGAAGCTATAAAACTTTCTTCTAAGAATTTATCCAAAGAAAATGAATCAAAAAGAGGAGGAAAAATGAATAAAAATTCTCCTTGTGGTACTCTTTGTATTAGCAAAATATTGGTAATAAGCAATCCACATCGTCAATAAGATGAATTACTGAAAAACTAATTTTTAAAAAATACAAAAATTGAAAATATGTGCTAACTATTTAAAAACTGCACCTACACATTAATGGAAAAAGCCTAGAATAAGTAACATTAAAATGATACATTGTGGGCTCGGCGCCTGTGGCTCAAACAGCTAAGTTGCCAGCCATATACACCTGAGCTGGCGGGTTCAAATCCAGCCCAAGCCCACCAAACAACAATGACGGCTGCAACCAAAAAATAATCAGGCGTTGTGGCAGAAATCTGTGGTCCCAGCTACTTGGGAGGCTGAGGCAAGAGAATCACTTACGCCCAGGAGTTGGAGGTTGCTGTGAGCAGTGATGCTACAGCACCCTACCCAGGGCAACATAGTGCGACTCTTATCTAAAAAAAAAAAAATTCATTGTGTTGGTGGTGATATTCAGGACTCCATTCTCTCATGTTCAAAAGTTGGTAATGCTAGCCTCTAGTAATAAAATCAGTAGCACAATGAAACTCATTTAATGCTTAATTGATGTCCAAGCACATATGCAGTGCTTTTAACTGGGTATTATTTCACAATATTGGCCCCTGATTTAATACTTTGAGCTTTATGCAGGGAAAATAGGGTAAAACAAAATGATATCTACTAGCAGGTAACTTTATTGAAGTCCACCAATACAAATGTCAAACATTGTGGTAACCTTTTGAGAATTAGCAGATGTCCAAAAGGATGCCTACCTTCTGTTCTTTGTGTATGCACACAGCCTACTTCTTTAAACCCCTTTCATCTTTTTAAGTCAGGCAAATATTTTATTTGAATTTACAGATGACACAGTGAGTTAGATTGATGCAGCTACATGCAGATTATTTTGTGACTACAAAATAAAAAGGGATGAAGTACCTCCCACTGGCAGCCATCTCTTCACTCTGCTTTCAACGTAGTATATTGTTAGTGGAATTTTATTCTTGGTAAAATACCGTAGCTGCATATTTATGATCTAAACGAGCAGTTCTCAACCTGTGGGTTGCGACCCCTTTGTAACAATGGAAATACCTCCTGCGTATCAGATATTTCCATTACAATTCATAACAGTAGCAAAATTACAGTTATGAAATAGCAATGAAAGTAATTTTATGCTTGGGGGGTCACCTCGACATGAGGAACTGTATTAAAGGGTCGCGGCATTAGGAGGCATTTAGGAAGGTTGAGAACCACTGATCTAAATATTTTCAAAGAGAGTTCTTGAAGTTCTGTACTTAGTGCCAATATTGAATGTGAAATGTCAAATATTTTCAGGAGAGTAGTGGTGACATTTTTAGAAGGTGCGTTCTTTGTAACGGGCTGGGTCCGTGTGGGTGCCATGGGGTTGCAGAATGCTTTTTTTTTTTTTTTTTTTTAATCATCTCTCTGCTACACATCTCCATCTTCTTCCCTCTTTCATATGAACCATTAATTTTAGATTATCAACACTTCTAGTTGACTGTGCTAAATTATTTGATCATTTGTTTATACATTTCTCCTGAAAACTGAAAATAAATAGGACTTGCAATACATTATATGACTTATTCTCTGCAGAACGAAGAGATATGGCTGATGATTGAGTCAGTGCCTCGCCCACCAGCGCACGCGCCTGTCTTTGATTGCTTGCCTGGGTTTGCATTGTCCCACGACAACATTCCCCACAGCATTTTCTGTAGGCATTAGATAAAAATGTAGCAAAGTGAGTTTGGGAAATACTAGCTTAAACTTCCATGACTGTACTCCTATTTAAACCCCTTAGTTTCTAGTGAGAACTGTTCATTTCATTAACAATGACAGAAATCGGTGTATAGCACGTCTCAAATGTACAGGGCCAGGGAACCCCTTTCATACAAGACATCTCAAGGAATTCATCTTATATGGGATGTATTTTAGAAATTGCTGCCCTGTGGAATCTGTAAGTGCCCAGGTCCAAATGACCTCGATTCTGCATACAGCCCGTTGCCCAGTTTGTCTGGTTTGATGGTCAGACTTAGTGAACCACTGCTCACTGAGACCCTAACTCTGTCTTTTGGACCTGAGACAGTCCTTCTTCCCTCAGCTACCATCTTAGTGTTTAAGAGCTCGTGTGTGTGATCTACGTGTAGTCAAGTACTGCCAACATCATCTGCCTCTGTTGGAGTGTTCCTCTACTAATGGTCTTTTAATCAGATAATATGGGTATGATTTACATGTTTCCTAAAAGCTAAATTTCTCTCCAAATTGTCCTAGAAGTAGTGATCATAACCTTTCCTTTCTGAAAAGCAGAGCATCTAAACAAATTGACTCATTTGATACGAAGAAAATCCCTGAAGTAATTTTCCAGTTCTTAAGATTTCACGATTCAATATCTGCATTCTTACCTACTTAAATAAAAAGATTCTTTACTTTGGAAAGGATTGTTTTGAAGTGACGCAATAATGCAACATTTCATTTCAGTCTGATTCACACATCTTAAGAATATAATATACCATTCTTGAAGACGGAGGCCTGTCACACTGTGACATGTTGCAAAATCTGGGCAAGCACAGTAAATAGAGTAGATATTTAGTAAAAATAATTATTAATCAATTTTTACTAAATGAAAGTTCTCTCCCTTTTCAACTACAAATTCCCCCCCCCCCCCCTTCATTCTCATGAATGTGTAATCGGTCAACCAGAAGGAAGTAGGTTTGTATTTATCTTTCTGGAAGACACCCCCAGCTGAACTACCTTTGAGATACTCTGTGTTTGGTAAAGTTGGCCACCATGTCCTGGAATCTAACATTATAACATGAAATTTGTGACTTGTGTGGATTCACCCAATCATGGGACACTTAAAAACCAATCTAGACATTTTTAACCAAAGTTGGTACTTCCAGTTTCCTTTGACCAACTTGTGCATTTTGCATAACTATTAATTCAAAAAGCAATTGCTCTTTGCCTACTCTGTTCATAGCACCATGCCAAGCAAAGAAGAAAACACGCAAAGGAGCCAGGCGTTATCCCTACCCTTAAACGCCCACTCTTCATTTGGGAAAATTGGACACACGCAAACAGTAGATCCTCCGTAGTTGACCACCTCCCTGCACTGATCACCTCCTTAAGTTGACCTAATTTTCATAGACCAGACATGCACCACATGTACATATCAGTGCAGCAGGCCTAGTTTTCTATGTTGACCACCTCCATATGTTGACCAGTTTGTCACAGCCCCTTAGGTGGTCATTTTACAGAGGTTCTACTGTAACTTACAGAGAAAAGGCATGCCATGTACAGGACCCTGAATACAATTCGTTTAGAGTTCTCTGAATAAAAGTAATCATCATATTTAAGTTATTTTAATGATATTATCTAACCATATCAAGTAATCGATCCTACCTGGCAAATGATTCAGAGAATCTAGAGAAGCATAAAATGTGGTTTGTGGCCTTGAAAAACTTGATGGGAAGACAAGCCATAAATGGAAAAAAAATTGGTAATAATTAAAGAGATAAACAATATAAGCCAAACAATATATGAACTATCATAAAGTACAGCATGATTAACCACCAGATGAACAGATCTGCATTTCACAAACTGGCTTTTGTTGGTCTTTTACACCTTCTCAAGAAATCAGAATGTCTGAGATGCTTAGTGATAAAAGTGTGGAACTGAGCGGCCCATGTCAAGGCTGGAGAGAAAAGAAAGATCAGAACTCCCAGGAGCAGCATCACTGACGAAGGCGGTGCAGGTGGCAGTGAGCAGACGCCAGATGGAACATGTGTAGGAGGCCGGGGCTGAGGAATCATGGTCCAGAGTTCCTGTGCTGAAGCCACGGGCTTGAGTCCCAGGTCCACTACTTTGCTCATTTTGAAAATTTGGACAAGTTTCTTAGTATCCCTAAGCCTCAGTTTTTTGTCAGTAAAATGGCAGTGACAATAGAATTTATAGGGTCATTGTGAGAATAGAATGAAATGCTGCATGTGAAGTGCTTAAGAAGGGCTTGCAGGGACTACATGCAGGCTGCGCCGATGGGGGCCGCTCACTGTGGCCGCCATCTATACTGCTGCCTCTACGGGCTCCTCCCTGATTCATAAATAGGAGTGATGACAGCACTTCCATATACAAGACTTTTATTAAGAGGATTGAGTGAGTTAAAGCAGGCAAGAAACCTACCCAGGGCTGCAGGCACGCATTACCACTGCCTGACCAGCATTGTGTACTTTCAGGCGTCGTCCTAGAGATACATGTCATTTTCAGTACCTTTCATTGAGGAATGGGCCTTCCTTTCCAGTTTGCACAGTTGTCGTATTTGCCAGTGAGCTGGTAAACAATAAGCGCATCCTACATTCTAGCTAGTGCTGTCGCTGCCGCCACTGTTGCCCCTTCTAGAATCCTTGGTACTTTCTATTCTTCCTGTCTGTGCCCAAAAGTCTCAACCCTGCCACGGAGGAGAAAGTTGTTTGGATAAGTCATGAAAGCTACTCTGCTCTTACTATTTCATGTAATATTTTTAAAAACTGTGTAGAATAAATAATGTTTTGCAATTTGTAGAGGAAGAAAATGTTCTTGTTGATGAAAGGCCTGCAGCCCTCAAATGATAGAGTGATAGAGATGGAAAATCACTCAGGTCTGCCTGATTTATTTTTTTAATTTACAAGTACAGCCTGCCCAGATGAAACGTCCGTCCTTATTTTGCATCACAGGGAGAACTGACTCGAAGGCCATGTGAAAGGATTATGGTCAAATAAGTATGTGCTTGTGACATGGTGACAAGTTTTTAATGTATGTGGCTACTGGAATGTGCAGGTAGCTATCATAAGGTTGACCATCCTTTCCTAAGAGAAGGGTTGTGAGATTCTGACAAGGCTCACTGATGTTTTCTCTCCCTGTTAATGTGTTTATTTTATTGCACAATCCAGAAATATTCCTGGGCTCTGAGTAGATTACATTTTCATAGCCATGCGGAGGATTAAACTCCCACAGATGTTAATGGAAGCCACATAGCTATGCAGCACTTTCAAAATGTACCACTTAATGTCTGAACCTTTTAATCATGCTAGAATATTTTTTTTGGTAGCAAATAAACACAAATCTATTTTGGTGCTAAAAAAGAAAACGAAAGAGCACACACTCTGTTTCACTTTCCTCTTGGAGCATATACTGATTCTTTCTTTGGAAATTCACCAAACATCTGTGAAGCTCTTGCCCAGACCTGATGGCTTTCAGACCCAAATACAGCTCCTGTTTATTTGGAGACAAACAGCCAAACAAAATATTCAAATAACCAAGATTTTTCTACATTAAATTATTATGGGGGAAAAAATTCTAGGACGAGTTCGAAGAGCAAGGCTGTGTATTAAAAATTTATTCAGAAAAGCAAAATAAAGATTTTAATCAAAGGATAGGGATCTTTCAGCTCATTCTCCTCTGCCTTATAAGTCACCTAGGAGATATTGAAAATTGGGGAGGCAGCAGCCCCCACCAAGGCTGCAGGCACACAGTGTCTTACACTCTATGTTCATTGCTTGGCATGGTGACACACCATAGGTGTCCTCTGATGCCATTGACAGTCTATTCAAAGATTCTCAACCTATGGGTCGCGACCCCTTTGGGAAGCGAACGACCCTGTCATAGGGGTCGCCTAAATACATCCTCATATCAGATATTTACATTATGATTCACAACAGTAGCAAAATTACAGTTATGAAGTAGCAACAAAAATAATTTTATGGTTGAGGGTCACCATAACATGAGGAACTATATTAAAGAGTCATGGCATTAGGAAGGTTAAGAACCACTGGTCTATATTCTACCCAATTTGATAAATGAGTTTATCACCTATTTTTCTTCCAATATCAATTCTCTAAATGTGGTCCCTGCAGCATGTGGGAACTTTTTATGAATATACATTCTTGGGTCTCAATCCAGACCTACTGAATCAGAACCCCCGAGTGTGGGGCCCAGTAATCTAAATTTTAAACAAGCTCCTTAGGTGACTCTGATGCCAGCTCAAAATTGGGACCACTGCTCTAAGTAGGTTGGCTTGGTACTGAATTAACCTAACTACTAATTGTTGTGCCTCCCGGCTGGGCAGAGGTAACCTCTAACCTAAGCTTCATTCCAGTTGACTAGTTGTACTTGGCATTGGTTAGTGCTGCTCCAGGCTCTGCTGAACCTCAGAGTGCAGAGGACTGGAACCCAAGACTCAGGAGGAAGTCAGAGATGGAGAGAGAAATGGGAGCACAGGTGCAAGGGTCTCAGTACAGGTGAAAGAGGTCAGGCCCCAGGCTCCTTCCCAGGGCTCGAGCAGCAGTTCAAGCACTTTTCAACTATAGGACTCAGGATACAAAGAGGGGCTTCTTATACAATTGTGATGTGCCCCCAACTGATTAAAATCTAAAAAAAATGAAAGAAGAGGGGCTAGACAAAAAATGTTGTATGGGGAATCAAATATAAAACCAAAGGGAAGTTCGTGTGCACCGTTAGACCTGGGGGAAACAATAATGGCAGCATGCCCAGCGGCAGCTACGTAAGCACAGCCCTACTGTACACAGTCAGGGCCGTCTAGGAGCACATGGCACCTTCCCATGGGTGAGAAGGCCCAAACTGGCTCGACGCCAGTAGCACATTGGTTACTGTGCCAGCCACGTGCACCGAGAGTGGCAGGTTCAAACCCAGTCCCAGCCAGCTAAACAACTGCAACAAAAAAATAGCCCAGCGTTGTGGCGGGCGCATGTGGTCCCAGCAACTTGGGAGGCTGGGTTGGGAGAATCAATTAAGCCCAGGAGTTAGAGGTTGCTGTGAGCTGTGATGCTGCGGCACTCTACTGAGGGTGACATGGTGAGACTCTGTCTTTAAAAAAAAAAAAAAAAAAAAAAAAAAGAGAAGGCCCAAACACTGTGTTTCCCATGGGTCAGCAAGCCCAAACAGCTCCATCTGACCCAAAATCGCACTCCCAGAATGTCTGTTTCTGCAGTAGCACTCACCATGATGTATGAGAAGTGCTTATTAATCTATGTTCATTAGGCAGAGAACACTATACCCGTGATATGACTTAGCACATGGCCTAACATGTATTCACGGTTTAATGAATAGCTGTCGAACTGACCCAGGCATTTCTGGTTTGCGGGGAGCTGCACGCTCGCCAATTGTGAGATAACGGAGATGTCACTAAGAGCAAAAGGGAGCCAAACTAACAGGACAAACTTGGGAAAAGCTTAAGAGATAGTGGGGTCAGAGGGGAAACAGAATTTAATGGGGACAGCGCTCAGTGGGCGCCTGATAAGAGAAAACACTGATGGGAAGTAGGAATCTGGGACTGAAAAGAGAAAGGAAATGGTGTGGACACATATGTGCTGTTTGGAGGAAAAGAGAAAGTATTGTTTGTGGAGAGGAGAACTTCAATTGAAGGGCTTGGCAGGAATAGAGGGTTCCGAAAACAGAATGAGTCCCCATGGGAGTGACAAGGACAGGACAGCAGGGAAGAGGAGGAGACACCATGAGCAGCAGGAGAGAATATAAAAAGCTTGGGGGCAGGGATGAGTATTTTATATTTTATTTGTCCAGCTCAACATAAGGACTTGAAAGTTCATTGTTGTCTCATCACCAAAGGAAAATCCAACTTACATAATTAAACCATCTGTCCGTGTCCCCACAACTGCCCAACTGTCTTCCCCGAGAGCCCCTGCTGCATAATGTGGTATTTTGCAACAAAAAATGTTTCTCTTCACCTGATTGTAGAGGCTCTCTCTCCATGCCTTCCTACTGCGCAGGCCCCCCGTTCTGCAGCCAGCAGGCTCAGGGACTGGCTGTTCACGTGGGTGTCGTCTCCCAGCCGCCTGACCATGGAGACATTGCAGATGCGCGGCAAAGCGGTCTGAGGAGGGGGTCCTCTTTGTCTCAACATGGGGCACTTTCCAACTAATCCATGCCCTCATCCATTTCCCAGGGCTACAGAGGGGCCGAGACGTGGGGTCAAAGCCTCTGCTGGTATCAGTAGAGATGCAAGCTGTTCATTTACCAGATCACCCTACACAAAGTACATTGTAACTTCTTTTTGAATAAACCACTGATACTTCTTTTTCCCTAAAATGCCTATTTATTTTAGAAAATATGAGGAGGAAAAAATAATATGTCTCCAAATACACCAAACCAGAAATAACTACCGTTACCACTGTGGCATTGTGCTTTCCTGTGTGTATATATATGTGTGTGTGTGTGTGTGTGTGTTTGTGCCACAGCAAAAAGAAACACGTTCCTTTAGGGAAAAGCAAAGTATCACCTGGACAGCACGCTGGTTCTGCTGTTCATGTTCTCTGTTGGGCACTATCAGTTGCTTTGATTTATTGAGTTGAGGGGCACATCGTGAGAAAATGGAATCTGGGTTTTTATCTGTTCCTCTCACTATCGCATTTTCATGATCTTTCACATTCCCCTCCAAATATACCCAATTCTCTCCCTACCTAACTGGCCATCCCCCTTGCCTGGTGCCTTTTCCCTTTTAAACCTCACTTTTTTTGAGAATGCTCTGGTCATAGCCTTCACTCCCTGCCCTGCCCCAGTGTGACTTTGGCCGGCTCCCTGCCGCCAGACTTCCCATCCCCTAAAATGTGTTTTAAAAAATACTCTCAATAATTGCCACTGGTCATCAAACTTCAGTGTCTGAAGAAGTGTTTCTGGCCCTGTTCTTACCAGACTTCTCTGCTGTAGTTGGCACTTATGGTTACTACCCTTTAAAATTCTAGTCTTGTGGCTTCAGGGACCCAGGCTGGTATATGTTCCATCTCTGCCACCTAGAGGAGCTGTGCACTTTTGAGCCAGTGTCTCTACCTCTCTGTTCTTTTTTTTCCACTTCTCTTGCAGGTTGGTCATAATAATAAACCTTGCTGAGAAGAGTTATAATGATTAAGTGGATTAAAATTTACAAGCCAAATAAACTATCACATTAAGAAATGATGATGATATTGTGGGTGAAGGCCTCTCATACCTGCCATTACATACAAGTGAGTTTTTGGAACAGGATTCAATGCGCTTATTAACATTCTGATCACTCCTCCTGTAATTGCTCAAAATTTTAAGTTTCAAGAACTGTCTTCAGTGCCATATTTACATAGCATGGTGCTTCACCCAATTTTCTGTTGTCCAGCTGTCTGTAAAGGATGATAGATAGGCAGCCGACCTGCCTCCTCCCACTGCCAAATACCAGCTCCTATCCAGGCCTGGCTTTTCTCATTTGCAGAAGAATTTTGCAGATGGTCTAGAAGAGAACAATTTTCAGGTTAAATACTACAAAATAAAAATTCCCTCTACTACGCAGAAATCATTAGTTTACGCGCATGTGCGTGTGTGTGTGTGTGTGTGTGTGTGTGTGTGTGTGTGTAGGGTGTATGTGTATGTTTTTATGTTCCACAAGTAACATTATTCTCTTCAGAAAACAAAAGCCCTTTTTGAGTTGCTTAGATTTTAAATATGAAGTAAAGCTTGTCTTTAAGATTTATTCATTTATTTCAATTTCAAAATATTAAGAGGATAGCATTGTTTTTGTCAGTGGATACACTGTATAATGCAGCACTCGGGGCTTTCACTGTGCCCATTACTTAGGTAGTATTCTTTGTGGTCAGCTTTTAATCCCTCGCCGCCTCCGACTCGCTCCCCTCCTCGGTTTTCAATGTCCTTTACATCTTTTTATGCCCACGTTACCCATTGTATAGCTTCCATGTATTAGAATATATGGTGTTTATTTTTCCATTCTTGAGATGCTTCATTTAGGATAGTGGTCTCCAGTTCTCTCTTTAAGACTCCCCTAGTACCCAAAACCTCATGTTTGTTCCAGCCGTCTAGGGCCGCCTATTGCCAAGGCAGTAAGCATCTTGAACCCAGGTTGTGTTCATTTTCCTTAACAATCCTCAAACATACACACACTGCCTTTCTGAAAGTCCTGTTTTCTCAGTGTAGCATAAGTTTAAATAGATAACTAATCCCCAGGATCTTCATCTTTAATAAAGATCAAAGTGTCTCCTTAAAACCAAGATTAATAGTGGGAATATAAATAGGCCAAATAAAACCAATAGAGTATGTTTCAAACTTCTGAAAATCTGATAAAAGGTTTAGACTCTGTCTTCCAACTCAGATACGTATTAGCACCTAATACGCACATTTTTGTTTGGGGTCAATAATTGTCCTGAATTTGGCCCATGGAATCTAAGGTAATAAATTTATAAACTCAGTTTCAGATCATTATTCCTATACCCATAAAATGCTAACTTGTGATAACTTTTTCATTAGAAGGTGACTGTTCTTGGCTCCTGTTCTCAAGTTTTAGGATAAAGCATTTTCTATTTTCCTTAAGTAAGATTAAGACAAATGTTGCTATACCATAAAAAACATCTGAAGTCCACTATCTTACCGTAAACACTTACTGCAAAGTTATGCAAGCCTATTGCTTCCCTGATACTGCCTAGAGTCAAGGAGAGAGTTCCTGGCCCAGCAACTGTGGACCAATTAGAAAATTTGGTAATTGTACCCTCAAAAGTTATAAAACCGAAAAAAAAAAAAAAAAAAAAGAAAAGTAGGCCAAGAAAAACTCATCTGGGTCTTTCTGATCTGCTACCTTATACCTGGAAAAGCCAAATTGTTTTACATCTTGACCTTCTTTAAGTGGCAGGTATCTAATGAGACAGAAGGATCCTGGAGAGCTAAAGATGAAAATTGTAACTATGGTAGTAAGTACAGAACTGAGGAGGATAGTGGTGGCTCTTGGATACTATTAATACAGTCCACTTTTATCAGGGGAAATACTTGTTACTGAAGTGCACTTTCAAATTAACTGACTGATAGAAGGATTAATGTGGTCTAACTATAAACATGGGAAGCCCATGTTCATTATGTTAGAAGTTGGTCAAAATCTTCATTAGGTGACAGAGTATGTGATAATTAGTACCCATCCTATCTAAGGCTGCAAACACTGTGTAAGTGCTGTGAATACTAATAGAAATTACCCTAATTACCATCACCTGAGTTTTTTTAAAACCTTTTCCAGTGCAGTGTTCATTTCTGCTCCCTGCTGAAATTCCTTAGCTAGGGGCTCAACTAAAGCACAACTAAGCAATATACATGCAAGCAAGCATACACCATGAGTGGCCAGTTGATGGAAATAAAGAATATAATAAAGAATAAAGAGAAGAATA
The DNA here is from genome assembly GCA_963574355.1 of Loris lydekkerianus. NCBI lineage: Eukaryota > Metazoa > Chordata > Mammalia > Primates > Lorisidae > Loris > Loris lydekkerianus. The sequence goes on from CAUYPK010082898.1 coordinate 67,715, forward strand.
AGATAATTAGAAATTATTTTATTTTTATTTATTTTTTTTATTATAGATAAAAATATGCACCATAGATAGATTCAGAATAACAGAATATATTTGGTTTGGTTGGCCCTTTCTATAGAAAGGAAAATTTACTTTAGAAACGCTATCAAATTTTGGAGAATTTAGATGTATATCCATCTGTCCCATTTTAGAATTTTTCATCAGAATAAAAAGATTAAAAGTCTTTGAACAAATCTAGAAAGTTGTGTATTTTTATACTTCACAGCCTAAAAAGGACATGTATGTATACATATACTTAAATAGACAACGCCGAGGTAGCCTAGAACGTGCTCAGTGTTCTAACAGTGCCATTTACTCTTATTTCTATCAGTCCTCCCAACAGATCCGTCCCCTGTGTTGTAGTCAACTTTTCGCAGTTTGGTGATTTCTCTGACGTTAGTGCTGATTAAAACGCTGATACTCGGAATGGTCAAAATTAAACTGCATGGTGGAAACTCCAGAGGGAGCGCAGAGCCATGACCTCGGGCTCTTTGTTGCAGGAGGCAATTATCAGAATATACTGATGTGCCTTTATTTCATGTGGCTTAGAATTTAAAATAGGGTGTTTTGATTTATATATTTATTTTCAGCCTTTCCTGAGCGTCTTGCCTCTGCTCCTTTTCTTCCCCCACAGTAGCTGCGGCCAAGCAAATGTGGCAATACTGACAGTTGCCACTTCAAAGCAGCCTTGCCGTTCCCGTCTGTTCCCCCTCCATGTGTTCCTCTAGCTGGGCCAACTGTGAGGTGACTACAAAGGATTGTAACTGGCAGAGATTAGTAAACACCGTGCTGAAAGTTAGAAAAATACGTGCTGGGCGCTGACATCAGACCAGTGAAGCCAACACCTACTTACTCAACCCTTGTAAAATTCATACTGGCGTTAGAATACATACTTGATTCAAGGAAAGCTTCTAAAGGGAACCGGCTTCCATTTTCTTTCCACATTGTATTCAGATATTTTGCATATGGTTAAGCCACACATGTCTTCAACAGAAAATTGCTAGTTGTACTGAATAAAGCCCAGAATTGCTTCTTTATATTTTTCTCAATTTAGGATTGGAACATTAAGGAAACATGCCTATTTGCAAGCATTTGTAATGACAGAGATAGAGGGATGTCTTAATTAGTTTTAATCCTGAGGAGAATGGCAACTCACTGCCCATTTATGCTGAGCTTAGCACAGTAGAAAATGGGCTTACACTGCAACAAACAGAAAATGAGTTACCCATATGGATAAATTTCCTGATGTTGTGAGTTGTTCGAATGAGTTACTAAGAGATTAGATCTGTCCTAAGAGGGAAATTTATAGCACTGCAAGCCTTCCTCAAGAAAACAGAAAGAGAGGAAGTTAATAACTTAATGGGACATCTCAAGCAACTGGAGAAGGAAGAACATTTCAACCCCAAACCCAGCAGAAGAAAAGAAATAACCAAAATCAGAGCAGAATTAAATGAAATTGAAAACAAAAGAATTATACAACAGATCAATACATCCAAAAATTGGGTTTTTTAAAAGATCAATAAAATAGATAAACCTTTGGCCAATCTAACCAGGAAAAAAAGAGTAAAATCTCTAATTTCATCAATCAGAAATGGTAAAGATGAAATAGCAACAGACCTCTCAGAAATTCAAAAAACCCTTAACGAATATTACAAGAAACTTTACTCTCAGAAATATGAAAATCTGAAAGAAATCAACCAATACTTGGAAGTATGCCACCTACCAAAACGTAG
>CAUYPK010082902.1:0-14234 GCA_963574355.1 Loris lydekkerianus
CAGGACATGCCTTCACCAACTTCTGCAAGCACCTGAACATCAAACACATCACTGGAATACCTTATAACCCTCAGGGACAAGGCATAGTAGAACGAGCACATTTAACACTTAAAAATACACTTGAAAAAATAAAAAAGGGGGAATGGTTCCTGATAAAGGGCTCCCCTAAGAATCTTTTATCACATTCACTTTTCATTTTAAATTTTTTGACTTTGGATCAGGCTGGATGTTCTGCAGCTGAATGGTTCTGGCATCTAGACACACAGAAAGGATTTGCTACAGTTTTGTGGAAACATCCATTAGACAACAAATGGCATGGCCCGGACCCAGTCTTGATTTGGGGTAGGGGTGCTGTGTGCATTTACTCTCAAAAAACAGAGGCTGCCCGATGGCTGCCTGAAAGGCTTGTTAAGCAAATAGACAATTTGTCCAGGGAAACTGAAACCCCTGAGACTGCTCCATCTGCTTCCTCCCCAGATACTACCCACAATGAGAATGCGGATGCTGACACTTTTATTCCTCTCTCTATTGATGATGCTCATCCACCCCAGCGAGGAGGGGATGGATGATACCGCTGCTGCCCAAGCACTCCTACAGAAGACGTACGGTAATCCTTGTGCCTGTTCCGCAGGAACAGTTACTGCCCTTCCAAGTGGAACGGCAGGATTAGGTCAGACACTCTCCACAGTTGACTGTGGAGACAAATTAGCACATTAACACCTCATAGCACAGTCTACAGGCCGCCACCGCCAGCTGGTACTGTGTGCCTAAACCGAAGGTCATACCCTCAGTGGGAGGGAGGCCAGGTCCTTGCCCACGCAAATGCACTGAATTCCACTTGACTATGCATGTCGCCTGTTATGATCAGGCCCAGCAGTGCACTGCTCACAATAAAACCTATTGTACAGCTGTCAGGAAGCCAGCAGGGGCTCCTGTTTCCTCCCTATTAGCAGGCAATGTGGCCACTGCTTCCTGTCCTGGAGAAGCTGGAAAACAGCAGTGCTGGAACCTCGAGCCTCCCATTGGGTATATGGATGGGGGGGGGGTGCAGGATGAAACCCTCTATGGACTGGTTTACATGGCCTGTTACCCTATTTCCTCCCCTTTTTGGGACCCCTTCTTGGCTTGCTCATTCTTTTGTCTCTTGGCCCTTTTCTTTTTAACAAGCTCATGGCTTTTTTAAAACAACAAATTGATGCCATCAAAATGCAGCCAATTCAGGTCCATTATCACACATTAGCCATGGAGGATGAGCACGTGACCATACCTACCTAAGGGACTGGTAGTCAATGACGGGTACTGAGGACACTCACCCCAGATTTAGCCCACCCCACCGACCTAAGACAGGAGCTTGGTCTTTTGCTACCAAGTATCCAATAAAAGGGGGATTGTCTGCAGTGAAATGGAGGTCCCAACCTAAGACAGGCACAGTCACCCTTCGCTGAAAGCTATGTGCTCATCTTAAAAAATAAAAAAGGGGGACCTGTTGAGGGCCTGCAGTCTGGCATTCTTTCAAGCTTCCAGACTTTGTGCAAACAGCTTTGCACAGAGAAGCTTGCATACAACCAGCTTGCACAAAGAAGGGGACTTGATGCAAAAAACGAGACAAGCTATTCTTGTAGGAGCATCCTGTTTCTCAAGAGTACGTCTGACCTGGAAAATCTTGTGGTCAGGCCTTTGCTTAACCCCCACACCCACTGCTTTAACTTCCCCGTTACATGACTTTATAAGTCAGCTTGATATTCAATAAAAGTGAGACTTGATCAGACTCCTGTCTTGTCTCCATTCTTCTCGTCTCCTTGCCTCTTCCCATTCTCGCCCCTTCCCCCAGGTATCCTGGTTTGACTGACCTGCAGGTCGGGTCAACAAATGACACAGACACAAAGTTTGGCTCATTGAAACAGAATCTATAGTCAACTAAGAATATATAAAGAAAGAGTGTGATAAAAAATTTATATCATGTCAGTGATCTGTTATGTAATTTTACACAAAATTACAAAGTTCATGTTGCTATTTATTTTGAGTTTTGACTACCTCCTTGCTTTTTCAGTTTTCTCTATGAAAAACTACTTCCACTATTATAATTATATGCTAGCATTAGTTATTATTTATTAAATAAACACCAGTTTAAAATGTATTTAATGTTTCACAATAAAGGAAAACACATCTTTATACTGCAGTAATTTTCAACTCAGTGAAAAAAATAAAAAGTAATGCTCTTATGAAGAATCAATGGGACAAACAGGTCCCTGCACTATTAGGGAAAATAATACCAGGGCAACATAATTATACTGAAAAGCAGAACAGGAATCCAGGTGTCCATGTGCGAAACATGGACATAAATTGGTTAATGTGTTCATGATTGAATTTCCAGTTTTCTGGTTTGGATAGTATTCTGACTTTCTAGTAAGAAAAGAGGGATTTTTTAATCTTTTCAATAAATATAAATTATTAAATATTCACCTAAAATATAAAGAATATTCCAAGAAATATTTCTGAAAATTATACATATAGTGCACACTAAAAACATTAGCATTAACTGAAAAATCCAATTGTACTTGAAAAATTAGTAGAAGAATAGACATGTTAGATTTTTCTTAATACAAAAGTTGTTCAAGACAAAAACATAATGGAGTTGTTTCATCCCCAACTCCACTTCCCACCATTTTACCTCCATCCATAAGCAGGTTACTACATTATGATTTACATTAAATTTTAGAATTAAATATTATTACATTATAAGATCATACCTAAGTTTTCAAAAAGACCAAAAAAAGGGAGTGTAACACATAATTTTCTTTTAAAAATATCTCTGATAAAACTCAACCAAACTACTTTGGGAAAAAACTGCATAAAGACAAGTTATACTCAGTTAACAATTAGGTTCAACATATATGCAAGATAGAAAACAAAGACACTACATTTTAACTGAACCAGGGTGCTCATCTTTTTCTGTTGCCTAATCAATTGATTTAAAATTCATGCTTTCACCAATTCTGTAAATTTAAGCCACTTATATTCTGAGACATATAAGGTGTTTATTTTTTTACAGAAATGTCAAAGTGGAGTTCCATAGCTCCCTCTAGTTCATTGTTGTGCTTTGTTTGACCCATCTGGTGTTCTGTGTTTTTTACAAACAGAATTAATTGCCAACAGTTAAAACTCAGGACTTTTTATTTTCAATTTTGTATATCTAGATACCCTTGGAAAATCAGAGAACCTAGCAAATGTGAACCTACATCTGTTCATGGGAAAAGCCATGTGGTAGTTGTTAATAGAAGCTGCTTAGTGCCTCCAGTGGTAGTTGTTAATAGAAGCTGCTTTGTTTATATAGGGTCTATGCTCTCCTATTTGTCACAGTCGACACCAGATCTTTATTCATTATGTCACCTGCTTAGCCAAGAGCTTTTATGACTTCTGTTTAAAAGAACCAGTCCTGGTTTTTTAGTAACTATATTCTATCTCACTTCCATGAAGATTGTAGTTGGCTTTGAGTCAAATGTACTTTGATGTTTGAGTAACTAATTTTATTTTGCCAATATAATAATTGGAAACATAATTCCATTGTGTGGCCATGGCATAGTGGAAATAAATAAATCATATACCCTAGTGATTTACACCTGTAATTATGCATTAATAATAAACAGACTATTTTTGTGTGCCAGATATTGTGTTACAATAATTCATTTAAATAGCAAAATAACCCTATGAAATAGGCATTTTATATTCATGTTCTTATTTAGGAAACTGAAGCATAGACCAATTACATAACTTGCAAGTAAATGGTAGATCTAGAATTCTAAGCCAGATCTATCTGATCCCATGGTCCCATGTGCACTAGTACACTACTATACTATAGCCTGGAAGATTGCATGATGCTATATACATAGTAGAATCAGTTCACTTATATTATGTCCTATTCCTTGTCAACATTAAACTCTTAAAATGGGAAGGGATGGGAGGCGCCCGTGGCTCAAAGGAGTAGGATGCCAGCCTTATATACCAGAGGTGGTGGTTTAAAACCCAGCCCAAACCAAAAAATTAAAAAAAAAAAAAAAAAAAAAAAGGGGAAGGGACTCATAATTAAAATAAAGAAATGTAAATGTTGTGTCCAGAAAAAATCAATCTACCAAGAATGTTTTTGGAATATGGTTAAAGAAACATTAGCAGAATTTAAATAGGCTTAAAACAAACAAGAAATTGCCAAAAATTAAACTTTCCATGTTCAACATATTTTCCTTTATAAAATTTTGCCAGTAAAAACATTTAAATTGTGATCTTATTGTTTCTAAAAGGTATAAATATGTGTAATTTTTTTTTGTCAAATCAGAAAAGAATCATTCCCAGTTCCCTTTTTACACACATGCAATACAAAAGATTTTATAACATTTTGAAGTCTTCCATAATTAGGACATGATTAAATTTTAAAAAAACCTTCTGCACAACAAAGGGAAAAATCAATAGAGTAAATGGACAACCAATAGAATGGGGGAAAATATTTTCAAGCTATATATCAAATAAAAAGATAATATTTAGAATCTACAAAATTTCAAGTATGAAGATTTCTCAAAGCAATAAGGGTAGATCTGCTATTCAATTCAGCAACTCTACTAATGAGTACTGAATGAAAAAGAAAGTAATTTTATCAAGAAGACACCCACTCAAATGTTCATTGTGGCACAATTCACAATTGCAAAGAGGTTCATTTAACCCATGTGTTTATCAGTTGATGAGTGGGTTAACAAAATCTGGTATATGTATACCATGGAGTATTACTCAACCATGAAAAGAAATGAATTAATATTCTTTTCAGAAATTTGGATTGGACTAGAGACCATTATCCTAAATATAGTATCCAAGAAGGAAAAAATAAACACCTTATGCACTCCCTAATAAATTGACCTCCTAACAGGGGGAGAGAGAGATATAGATATTTAAGTATTCCATAACTCTCTTCCTTACAGAATTCATGCTCCAGGATCATCATATATATTTCCTGCTACAGCAAAAGAATCAGCCATTTCTTTAAGGACCTGTAGTTCTTTTTATGAAAGAATAGTATTAGAAACAAATATCTGGGCAATAGGTATGCTTGTTGCTAATGGAGGTGTCATTGCTTATAGGTCCGCTTAGCTGTCAACTATTTATTCATGAAATATTTTGCCTATTTATATGAGATATTACTACTCTTTTTATTTTGTAGCAATGATCAAATACTGTTATAATTTCCCTATAAGTGTTATCATTCCTGGGAATTAGAAAACTATAAGTTAGGCCTTGCCTGCTGCACCCTTTTGCTATTACATTTACCACATGGTTATCAGAAAATAATTAAATTATCAAAAAGTACACAAAATAAACATTTTTAGTAAACAGTGCATCAAAGTTGCAGTTTTATGTGCCATTTTGAAGGCTATTAATTTCACTCAAAGTGACTAAAGATGAAGTGTCTTTTCTATCTTTTACACTGAAAACATTTAAAAAATTAACAAATAATAAAGAATATACTCAAAAGATCAAATAGTATAGTGAACACTATAATGAAAATCAAGTCTCCGGACAGTCCTCTCCTACTCTTACTCTTGTTCTCCAGAGGCCAACTCTTTTAATCATTTTTGCCTTTAGCTCTTTAGCAGTTACCTCTATGCGTTTAATTTATTGACTTCCACTTATTCATAAGGAAGCTATAGGTCACTTGTACCATCCCAACACCTAATGTCTGAATATGTTTATATTATTAACATTAATTTAAAACAAAACAAAAAGCTGTAAAACTTTTTCTTTTTCTTTTGGCTTCATCATATGTTTATTCCAAAAACACCTGCATCCATATTTTCACTCTTATGCCAAAGAACACCAGACTATGTCTGATGAACAGGGAAAGACAGAACAAAAAGATACCATCTTCTAGAAAAACATAAAAATCAAGGTGAACACACTGCTAAATCAATTTTAAGTAGCTTATGCAATGAGTAACTATCCAACTTTAACTTCATCAGTTTTATGGAAAATTTGATCATGAATGTATCATGTGCTCTAATGCATATGATGATTTTTATCAACCAGAATTTAAAAAGTATTTTATGTACCTAAACCAGTTATAATGTTTAGAAAACTCTCGTCTTCTACATTTAATTTTAATAGGTTGTACTTCTAATGTGGTCGCCCTTGTGTTTCCACAATTTAATGGTCAGAAAATGATTGACCAGAAATTTTGCTCAAATAACTTGAGTCAGTTAGGAATTGTCTTTGTCTGTTTAGTGTCGTTATAAAGAATACCTGAGGCTGTGTAATTTATAAAGGAAAAAGATTCATTTAGCTCATGACGCTGCTGGATGGAATACTAGGCATTTTAGAAAAGTATCAGGCTGCTTCCACTCATGGCAGAAGGCATGGGGGAGCTGGCATATGCAGGAAACATGGTAAGAGAGGGAGAGAGAGAAACAGGTGGCAGACCCTTTTTAGCAACCATCTCTCATAAGAACTAATAGTGACAATACAGTCACACTCACCCCCAGAGAGGTGATTAAACTATTCATGAGGGATCCGGCCCCATGGCTCAAACACCTCCCATTAGGTCCCACCTTCAACATTGGGGATCAATGTTTAATGTAAGTTTTGTAGTAACAAACATCCAAATATAGCAGACATCCACCAACTTCTGATGTTTTGTTTGTGGTTTTCATCATATACACAAATTTAGGCCCTTCTTGAATACCCCATAGCTTTCAATTTTTGCCAAGCCCTTTCTGATCTCCCCTATGCATACACACAACTTTCTAGCCAGACAATAGCTTCTCTACTGTTCTCACATAACCATATTTTCCCTTTTACATTCCAGCTAATTGGTTGGTCTGCCATTAATGTAAACAGGGGCTGCACCTTCAGGCTAGCATTGCTATTGGCTTTCCCTGATTATTTTCTACAAAGTTTGTTATTTTTACTGAAAATGTCAGTAGACACTCAGTTTTAAATCATAAAATCCAATTCTACTCCAGATCAAGTTAGTTCTGGCTGCCAGTGAAGCTTCTGATTTTCACTGCTAGCTCTACTGTGATAAAACTAACTTATCTATTAATATGATGGTAGGATGGCGATAGACTCAGGCACTAACACCACAGACTTTCGTTTTTCTTTCTTTCTTTCTTTTTCTTTTTTCTTTTCTTTTCTTTTTTTTTTTTTTTTTTCGGGGCTGGGTTTGAACCTGCCACTTCCAGTATATGGGGCCAGCGCCCTACTCCTTTGAGACACAGGCACTGCCCCAACTTTCATTTTTCTTATCTGAAATTCAATTATTCATAAGTAAATACTTCTCTATTTTTGTTTGCCTTTAGCTATTATCAGAGCTAATAATCATGATTGGCTTTTTAAAAACCAATGTGGTTTCAGGCTGGACATGGTGGCTCATGCCTATAATCTTTGCACTCTAGGAGGCTAAGGCAGGTGAATTGCTTGAGCTCAGGAGTTTGAGACCAGCCTGACCAATCGAGAGACCCTGTCTCTACTAAAAATAGCCAGATGTTGTGGATAGCACCTGTATTCTCAGCTATTGTGGAGGCTGAGGCACGAGGATTGTTTGAGCCTAGGAGTCTGAGGTTACTATAAACTATGATGCATGGCACTTAGCTGCAGGAGGACAGAGTGACACTTTGTCTCAAAACAAACAAACAAACAAACAAAAAAAGCACCCAATATGGTTTCATTTCATAGTTATTTGGAAGTGGAGTATTTTTGATGTTCTCTTTACTATACCATAGCCAGAAGTCCCTATTATAAAAAATGTAGTTTTGATTCAAAATATGCAAATATTATTTCCCATAGTGCAGGTTGTCTCTTTGCTTTGGTTGTTGTTTCCTTAGCTTTACAGAAGCTTGTCAGTTTAATAAAGTCTTATTTGTTTATTTTTGTTGTTGCAATTGCCATGGCAGTCTTCTTCATGAAGTCTTTCCCCAGGCTAATAGGTTTCAGTATTTTTCCTATGCTTTCTTTAAGGATTTTTATTGTTTCATGCCTTAAATTTAAGCCCTTTATCCATCTTGAATCAATTTTTGTGAGTGGGGAAAGGTGTCGGTCCAGTTTCAGTCTTTTACATGTGGATATCCAGTTCTCCCAACACCATTCATTGAATAGAGAGTCTTTCCCCCAAGGTATGTTCTTGTTTGGTTTATCGAAGATTAGGTGGTTGTAAGATGTTAGTTTCATTTCTTGGTTTTCTATTCAATTCCAAGTGTCTGTGTCTCTCTTTTTGTGCCAATAGCATGCTGTCTTGATCACTATGGCTTTGTAGTACAGACTAAAATCTTCTATGCTGATGCCCCCAGCTTTATTTTTATTACTAAGAACTGCCTTAGCTACACAGGTTTTTTTTCTGGTTCCATACAAAACACAGACTCATTTTTTTCCAAATCTTGAAAGTACGATGTTGGTATTTTGATAGGAATGGAAGATTTTGCAACCCCATTACTGGGCATCTACCCAAAAGGAAAAAAAAAAAATCCTTTTATCATAAGGACACTTGTAGTAGACTGTTTATTGCAGCTCAATTTACAATCACCAAAATGTGGAAACAGCCTAAATGCCCACCAACCCAGGAATGGGTATATGTATACCATGGAATACTATTCAGCTATTTAAAAAAAATGGAGACTTTACATCCTTTGTATTAACCTGGATGGAAGTGGAAGACATTATTCTTAGTAAAGCATTACGAGAATGGAGAAGCATGAACCCTATGTACTCATATGCATTTTGAGTTTTCATATGCATTATGAAAGAAAAAATACAAACATTGAACCTCTCAAGGCCTTTTTAGTAGTAGGAGTTTATTGTCCTTAAGTAGAATCTTTATCACACAGTCATTTATTGAGTCATGAATTTGGGTTTATTCTCATAACTTGCACAAATTTTATCTTCCTCATCCCAAGAAAGGAAATGAACTCTGTTTTCTGAGTCCTAAGTAACTTGTTTTAGAGGATGGCTGGTTTTTGTTTGTTTGTTTGTTTGGGCTGGAGCAGGGTTTAAACCTGCCACCTCCAGTACATGGGGCCAGCACCCTACTCCTTTGAGCCACAAGCGCCGCCCATCCATTAAAAACAGATGGTCATTTTTAACTGATTTTGAGATACTGTAAAAGGGGAATTTTAGGATACAAGATATAAATAAAATTTGGAACTAAAGCTTTTCTGAAAATGCAGATACATTGTTCTACAACACACAAAATCAAAGACCTAAAAGGACAAAATTAAGATACATGACTAAAATACTTTCTATTCTCAAAAAGCTCACCAGTCTGTTATAGATAACTGTAAACTAAGCACTGCCAATGCTAGGCAATGTTATAGAGGTACAGAGGAAGTACCTTATATTGGCATTTTGCCTGCACTGATAGTAACAGGGAAGGCTTTTGGAGAAGGTGATGCCAAAGAGTTTTGATACAGGAGATAACAAAGCAGAGAAAGGAAGAAAAGCAAGAAGAGCATGTGCAAATGCACAGAAGCAAGAGAGTGTGACACCTTCAATAAACTGCAAATAATTCTAAATGATTGGAGCATAGACTGCAGAAGGTATGAGTAGCTATTGGAAAGAAATTAAAATATTGTAAGCAGAGGAATTATGTGATTATGCTTGCATATTTATTTTTTAGACAGATTGTTCTGTTGTGCATTAAAAGGGTTGTAAGGGACCAAAAGTGGATGCAAGCAAATCAGTCAAGTTATTATATTATTCTAGGGGCCAAGCTGAGAGATAATAATGTTTTGGACAAGAGCAGTTGGGATAGAGATGCAGAGATATATTCAAGAGAAATGTAAAACGTAGGACTTAACAAGTATTTGGTACCAAGAATTGATAGGGGGTAGTGCAAGAAACAAAGAATGATAGGATGATTCCTAGGTTTCTAGCTCTGCTTAACAGGTTTACTTCATGTGGATGCCTTTCCTTGAGAAATAGGGAGTAATAGGAGTAATAGAAAATCTAGTCATGGAAAGGTGTGAGGTGCTGCTTTCAATTTTGAACAAGTTGAGCATAAGGGGTGCCCAGTGACATTTAAGTGGATATGTCCAATAGGCAGTGAGATGTGAGTCCTCAGCAAACATAGGACAAGTTAAGCCATAAGAGGGGGTGAAATTACCTTGGGAGTGTGTAGATAGAGAAGAGGGCTTATAGAAGCAGCAGACAGATGAATTTCAGCTTAATTATATCCCATTTGTTTATTTTTGTTTTAGTTACAATTGCCACTAAATTCTTCTCTATAAAATCTTTCCCCAGTCTGTGGAGTGCAGACTGTGAGATGGCAAGATGCCCACAGCCAGGGAGATGCCTTCAAGGAACAACTCTGAAACAGCTTCTCTTACCTTCCTAAAACAATAGTCCTTTCTCCTTGCTCTCTCTGCCAGAAAACACATAGTCTTCTCTCCCTAAAGTTCATCTTTACCCATGTACTATTACTTTCCTGCAACCTTGTAAGATGAAAATATTTCCACTCACTTTCCCTGTTGATTTGCACCATTGTTAGTATATGTAGCCTTGTTTAGGTACTATATAAATAAAGCTATTCAAACGGTTTAGGTTCAGGGCTGGCTGCAGCCATCAGCTGTGTCAGACCTTCCAACCCCATCCTTATCTCTTGTATGATCTTTGTCTCTTGTGTGTCTTATTTTCTCATTCCTCACCATTCCCACTTTTATTTGTTTACTCTTTGTGCTAGCTCACAAAGCCAGTCTAAAATCATAGTTTTCCAACACTTTCTTCTAAGATTTTTATCATTTTGTGTCGTAGATTTAAACCTTGTATCCATCGTAAGTCAATTTTTGTAAGTGGTGAAAGGAGTGATTCCAGTTTCAGTCTCTTATATGTGGTTAAACAATATTCCCAGTACCATTTATTGAATAGGGATTATTTTCCCCACTGTATGTTTTTGTTTGCTTTACCAAAGGTCAGATGGCAATAATAGACTGGTTTCATGTCTTGGTTTTTGATTCTATTTCATATGTTCTTATCTCTATTTTTGTACCAATATAATGCTATTTTGATCACTGTGGACTTGCAATATAACCAAAATTCTGGTATAATGATGACCCCAGATTTCTTTTTGTTATTAAAGGATTGCCTTCACTATATGGGTTTTATTCTAGTTCCATATAAAATTGTGTACATTTTTTTTTTCATTTCTTCAAAGTATGATGTTTGTATTTTTATGGGGATTACATTGAATCTGTAGATTGTTTGGGTAGAATAGACAATTTAAAAATGATGATGTTCCTCAGCCAAGAGAATGGTATGTTCTTCCATTTGTTGGTGTCTTCTGCTTTTTTTTTCTTAGAATTTTATAATTCTCTTTGTAGAGATCCTTCACTTCATTTGTTAGGTATATCCCTAAGTATTTCATTTCCTTTGAAGCTACTGTGTAGCAAATTGTATTCTTGATTTGTGTCTTAACTTTGCTATTATTGGAGTATTCAACAGTTGCTGATTTGTGGACAGTGATTTTATGCCCTGAGACGTTATTACATTTCTGGATCACTTCCACAAGTTTTGTGGTCGTAGTTGAGTTTCTGGGGTTTTCAAAGCATAACATTATATCATCAAAGAGTGAGGGTTTGACCCACTCTGCCCTCCTTTTAATGCACTTTATATTTATTTATTTATTTTAGAGACAGAGTCTGACTTTATTGCCCTCGGTAGAGTGTCGTAGTGTCACAGCTCACAGCAACCTCCAACTTCTGAACTTAGGCAATTCTCCTGCCTCAGCCTTCCAAGTAGCTGGGACTACAGGTGTCCACCACAATGCCCAGCTATTTTTTTTGCAGTTTGGCCAGGGCCGGGTTTGAACCTGCCACCCTCGGTAAATGTGGTCAGCACTCTACCCACTGACCCACAGGCACTGCCCTAATATATGCTTTTCTTACCTAATTGCATTGAAAAGAACTGCTAGAACTATTATAATTGGTAGTAATGATAGAAGACATCCCTGCCTGTTTCCAGATGAAAGTGCAAAACTTAGAAAAAGATCCTGAATTATATCAAATTCTTTTTCTGCATCTATAGAAATCACATGATCTTTGTTTTTGCTTCTATTTATATGGTGAATTTATTGATATATTTGAATATTTTAAATCAGCCTTATATGGCTGGAATGAAGCTTAATGTGTGATGTAAAATCTCTTTATTGTGTAGTTGCACTCTACTGACTAAGATTTATTGAGTATTTTACATCAATATTAATTAGTGAAATTGCTTCTGTAGTTCTCCTTTTTAATTGGGTTTTTACCTGGTTTTGGAATCAGGATAATATTTCTTTGTAGACTGTGTTGGGAAGATTTCTTCCTTCTCAAAGTCTTGGACTAGGTTCTGCAGAATAGGTACAAGCTCATCTTTGGAGGTTTGATAGAACTCTGGTGTGAAGCCATCTGTTCCAAGGCTTTTTCTTCTTCTTTTTTCTTTTTTTATCAGAGTCTCACTATGTTGCCCTCAATAGAGTGCCGTGATGTCACAGCACTCTCAAACTCTTTGTTGCATGACCGGAGAAATGAACAAACAGATGCTTTGCTGTGGGTGTAAACTCGCTCCTGTAATTGTTAAGTCAAGAAACAGACTATACACCGTGGGATGGCATATAGAAAAATTCTTTATTCCAAGTTTAGGTTTTATACTTTTCCAGTCATGTACACACTTAATCTATTATCTGTTAGTCTCATCATTATCTTCTTTTACCTATTGGAAATTTAACTTAAAAGGAAATATGTTATCATATCAATACAATCACTTTGTAGTAAACCTCTTCTTCTAAACATTGACTAATTTCCAAGCAGAACACCAAGATGAAAGTAGCCACAGGGGAACAGAGTTAATAGAAGAATATCTTCAAGCATTCACTCAGTTTACTCAGTATGAAGTAATGACTGTGTCCTTCCTTCAGGGAAGAGTATCTATAGACCTCTGACAATGTTGTTAACAAATGTCAACCCTCTGGCCCGTATCTCTGAGGAAGGGTGGCATGCCCTTTGATCTCAGGCTTCATGGGGTGTACAGCTTCAGAAAAAATGTCTAAGGAATTTTACAACTCCAAAAATGCCTATCTCTGTGAGTAACCCAGGGGGGTCCAGATCTCTTAAGCCTCTGGAAGAAAAGCAAGTCATTTTAAACTCACACTGAATTTACTTTGTGTGCTTGATGTAGGATATGTTTATTTCTAAGCATTATCCTACATTTCCCCTTTCTGTTTTTTGATGAATATTATTCATATCTGTCATCGTTAAAGCAAACACATGCACATAACATTCATTTTCACTTTGAGCATGCTTCATTCTTTTACAAATCACATATAAAATGAATCCAATAATTAAAAATAATGCTAATGATACTACAGAACTCCCTGTAAGTCCCTCTATTTTTGGCATAGGATTCATTTCTTCAAGTCCATCAGCTATGCCTTGTAAAATCTGATCTCCATCTATTTTTTGTAACTTATTTTCAAAAGTGGAATATACCTCATATTGCAAATTTACAATTTCCTTAGTCAAATTATCATGGTTTAACAAATGCTTTTTAACATTCTCCCAAGGAAATTTACTCTCATTATATTTAACAGGGATTATACAAAAAGTAGTTATATTCCAATCACATTTCAACTTCATTTGTTTTTTTAAGCTAACTAACTCATCCCCCAACGAACAGCAGCTTGTTCTCAGTCAGCAATTTCATTATATAATTCAGTGTCAATATTTTTTTGAGCAGTACATAATTGTTCAGAGTCTCTATGCCAATCAGCCACAAAATTATGTGTTTTAATTCCTTGGGTTAAAGCCACCCCAGAGACAGCAGCAGAAGCTGTCACTGCAATAATTCCTAAAATAACAGTAAATAGAAATCCAATAAATCTCTTCGTTCTTCTCAAAACTCCATCAGTCAGAAGTTGAAGAACTGTCAGGGCAGGAGATTCTTGCCACAGTCTAGTCAAATTCACTGGCATCCACATACCTGTCCTGGCTCTCAACAAATACAGCTGTTCCTTTTGAGGATTAAAACTTAAAAAAACTATTAACACAAGTAAACAGTTGACACACAGGACAAAATAATTCTCCTGTTTTTTCATTCCACTTTATGTTGCCTTTAAGCCACACAAAGGGTAATTGAACTCAAGCTTGAATGTATCTTTCATCATGGATAGTACACTCCATACCATAAGTATGAGGTGTGGTGGTTTGATGATAAAACAATCCACCAGTCCAACCCTT
>CAUYPK010082904.1:0-80265 GCA_963574355.1 Loris lydekkerianus
TTATTTTTTATTGTTGGGGATTCATTGAGGGTACAATAAACCAGGTTACACTGATTGCATTTTTTAGGTAAAGTCCCTCTTATAGTTGTGTCTTGCACCCAAAAGGTGTGGCACACACCAAAGCCCCATTCCCCTCCCTCCTTTCCTCTCTTTGCTCTTCCTTTCTGATTTCATTTCTTTTTTTTTTTTTTTTTTTTTTTTTTAAAGGACTGCTCATTCTTTGAAGAATGTAAGGGTGTTATTCAAATTTAAAACTAAAGGTTCTTCAGCCATGTCTATCTCCTACCTCTACTCCAAGAGGCCACCTCCACCCACCAAGGCCAACTGGCTTGGCTGCCTCTGTGGCATCTTCAGGAGAAAGGAGCCCCAAACAGTTTTGGGGATCAGATAAGGGCAGAGTAAGTGGTTCTTACTTCTGGGAGTCCTGCAGGAGGCGGAGGGCATTCTGGGTGGCTGGATTCTGCTTGGTGTAGCTCAGCCAGCCGGCCATGCTGTACTCTACCCAGTTGGTGCCATGGCTGTGGCCCAGGAGAAAATGGTGTGGTTTGCTGCTGCGCAGAAGGGGGCTTTGGCCTGAGAGTGGGAACAGCAAGGTTCAGATTGTCAAGACCAGACACAGAGCCTGGGGGAACAACTGAATCCCCAGGGACCCCACCATATAGGTGGGTCCTTTGGTCAGCAAGCAGAGAAACTAAGCTGTAGGGATGCCACCTACCTTTCTTGTCACCCTCTTGGGGCCCATAATAGGAAAAAAGACGCTCCAGGAGGGTGTCCTCAGTGGCCCCTGGCACGAGAGCCTCTTCTTCCAACAGCCACAGCAGGCCCCTTGCCTCGTCGGCTCGGGCCAGCGAGCAGACCTGTGGAGAAGGAAAGCAGCCACACCTTGTCACATGGAGTGGGGAAAGGAGCCAGGCACCCTGGCCCCAACTGTACACTACAAACGTGCTACACAAGTGTACACATACTGCAGCTCCTGCTGCTCGCTGACACAGTGGGGAGGTGGGCAGCAAGGGCCGAGAGGGGCCCGGAGAGGTATCAGAGAGAAGCCCACAGCAAAATGCGATTCTTAGGACTCATGTCCATAGTCAGCAAAGACTGAAGGCTTCCTATTAACCTTACCCAGGGCTTTCCTTCACCCACACCCCTCAGAGGTCACCAGGGGTTATTGCTCCCACTCATGGCAGCATAAATGGGAGTCTTTAGGGTCTTGAGCACAGTGCCTGGGCCAAAGGAAGCTCTTAATAAGTGATGGCTATGGAGTTAACCCTGGTCCCCAAGAGGGGAGAACCCAGAGAGGGCTCAGATCGCTGCAGGTGGGATCATTGCAGGGTATAAACTCAAGGGCCAAGAGTGTAAGACAGGAGACTTAAAGGATGTGGCAGTCAAAGTGGGCAGAGACCGGGGCAAGCTAGAGAGCAAATGTTTCCATCTGAATGGGACAACTGCCACTAACACTGGCCTAGTGTTGATAAGTCCTCTGTTTTTTTCAAGAGAAGGTGGAAATAGAGACTTCTGATCTCTCTCTCTCTCTTTCTCTCCCTGTCTGACAGTCTTGCTCTGTTGCTCTGGGCAGAGCACAGTGGTACCACCATAGCTCATAGCAGCCTCAAACTCCAGGATTCAAGCAATCTTCTTGCCTCAGAATCCCAAGTAGCTGGGACTATAGCCACATGCCATCACACCCAGCAGACTTTTTTCTATTCTTAGTAGAGACAAGGTCTTGCTCTTGCTTAGGCTGGTAGCATTCTGACTTCTGATACCCTATGAAGGCCAAACAAACTACGACTATGGCCACATCTGGCCTGAAGGTAACTTTTCTATAGAATTCCCATGTCTTCCTTGGGCAGGAAAGACTGACCCTTCCCCATACCTTATTCTGGCCTGGCCTTTAGGGATTGGAGGACAAGTGCCATTTTGCCTCTCTTTGACCCCAGATGCCTATATTTCCTCCTCACAGCTGCCCAAGGGAGTCTGTGTGATTATCACAAGGAAGAGGGATGTGGCCAAGGGCTGAGGGGCATCCCCAGTGGCTGAAGCTGAGTGGAAGAAAGAGCGATGAAGTCATCAGATGGAAGTAGCAGGCTTGGCACTGAGGAGCCCTTTCTGGGGTGCAGCTGCCTGATGACAAGGCTACTCAGAGTGGAGAGAATGCAGGAGGAAAAAGATGGCTGAGCCCCATCCAAACACACTGTCTGACCCACTCCTGCTCACAAGTCACATGTGCTGACTTCCCTTGTCTCTTGGGAATGGCAAAGGCTCTCAAGTGAGGCCACCATGGGAGCCCAGGTGGCAGGAAAAGAAAACCCAACTTCCCTGGGGAGACTCGGTACTTGGGCACTTTAAGCATTTGTCCCCAGAGGGATACTTGCTTTCCCTGGGGCTTACCACTTGTGCTAGCCAAGCATAGCCTTACTGTAGGGAGCAGGGCAGGAATCAAAGCACAGGCAGGATATCAGCAGTCTAGCAAAAATGCTGGCTCGCCACTACTGCACCTTATGCAATTTCTCTAATGGAAGACAATCACCAAATGCCAAGTGCTTTTGGTCATCAGGTCAGCCAGTTTCCCATCGAGCACCAAGGTGCCCAAGACACTAGCACAAAGGTGATGGTGGTCATCCACAAGGTTAAGGGTCAAGGGCTCACATCCATGACAGCCCCCAGAAAGGGTCTTAGAGCTTGGCACTATTCCCTGTTTGAGTGGAGCCCTGCTAGGCTGCATCAGTCATCTTCTTGGGGACAATGGGAGGGAATGACTATGTCCCTGGGGTCCAGGCCCTCACACCAGACACACTGGAGGCTCAGCCAGTCATGAGATGAGGACTGAGCCTCAGCTGGTGAGGGAGGAGGTACACCTTCCTGCCTGCCTAGGACACAGGTGGGCTATGGCTCTCATTGCACCAGGGCAGAAGAAAGTGCCACCTTCCTGGCCAGTCTGTCCGAGTGCTCTAGGGAAGCACAAAAGTGCTTGGTATCTGGGCATGGTTGCTTGGCCTTCCCTCACCTTGCAGTGGCTTCCCCAGTAGCAGCTCAGATGGGAAGAGCTCAACCAGAGGGAGAGAGGTGGGAAATGAGAGAGAAAGCTAGCCCATACCCTCACTGAAAGCCTACCAGAGCCTGATGGGGTGCCTGGTCCACAGTGGACACAGAGTCATCTGTGGTTGGCTCCAAGTCATCAAACGCCAGCTCGATGTTCTCCTGGGAAAGAAGGTAGTGCAATACTGAGTGTGGGGGCCATGTGTGGGGGTACACCCCTATGAATAGCCTGGGAAGGGACTCTGAGCATAAGTCAGCAAGGCCAACCTCCCAAATGACAAACTGTTTACCAACTCCCAAGGCAACACACCTGTATTTTTTGACAGCTAAAATTCTTATAACCTCTTTTTATACTAAGCCAAAGTCACATTCTCCTGTTATTCACATCAGTTGATTAGGCAATACAGGAGAAGCCTACTCTCAATTTCACACAATCATCCTTGAAACACTTGAAGACAACTGTCATTTTCCTCCTGAATCTTCTCTCATCCAAAATAAATATCCTCCCCAATTCATTCAGTTCACCTCTATGTGAGGTATGATTCCAGATCTTGTCCCATCTGGGACACCCTTGTATGGAGGGGCACTAAATAATCCACCACCCATCCTCACATCAGGAAAGGGAAACAGGGAAGGCAGGCCCAGACACACTCGGAAGCAGGAACTACACTGTGGCAATTCACACGCCCAGAGGGGGCCTTGAAGGAGGGTGAAGGGATCCCAGGGACCCCAAGTGCACCTTTAGCTTCTTAGAGAGCAAATGCTCCACAGAGTTAAGAACGTAGCCAAAGCTAAAGGCCAGAAACAGGGGGCAGGAAAATGACCTCCATTCCAGAGAGCGCAGGAGGACACAAACAAAGGAGTAAAGGGCAGGAGGGTGGTGCCTTCCACCTCCCCAGGCACTCTCTCTAGAGCGCTGAGGCCAGAAAGTGAGGCTCTTACCCCCTTACCTCCTTGTATCTTTCCAACTCCTGCACAAAGGTACGTTCATGGAAGAGCCTCTGTAGCCGGTCCTGGACGTAGTTGTGGCACAGCTCTTCAAAGGAGGCTCCACGGGCTGATCCACCCTGCTCAGGGTTCTGGAAGCCTGGAGTGTCCACAATCATCATGGAGCAGAGTGAGTGCTGGCTGGACTTGAGAGCCCTTTGTAGGGAGAGCGTAAGTCAGAGCTGGCCAGGGCAATGCCAAACAGCAGGCCCCACTGGTCTGCCCCTGGCACCAGTCAGCTCCTCCCTGCTCCAAATCCAGGTCCCCATCCCTACCCAGATGCCCAGGGCCCTGGTGAGAAGGACTGGCCTTGCTTTGCTCATGGCCCACGGGACAGTGAGCCCTCTGCTGGTGGAAGACAGCTCTGCCTCAGCCAGCCATAGGTGCAAAGGTGTCAACTTCACCTTTGCCAAAGCAAGAAGCAGGGAGGCCCTGTGTCCTGCCTAGCACTCACCTGTTCACCAGGGAGACCAGAAGAGTGAAGAGTTCACTGTAGAAGCCAGATGCCATGCCCTCTAAGCACTCCAGTGCACTCAGTTTGGGGCCTGCAGGGCAAGAGGATCAGCTCTATCTCCCACTCCCTGGGGCTCCCCACCCGGGTATGTTCCCTACCCTGCTTGGGGTTCTGGGGCTCAGATGGAGGCATCTCTTCACTCCATTAATCCCTTCCACCCCCAGAAATGTCAGCAAGCTATGGATGAGACCTCCTACTCACATCTACCTGCCGGGGAGCTAAGGGTAGGGTACCTGTGCCATCTCCCAGGCTGCTCTCCTCAGGTCCCTGGCGGAAGGAGGTGGACCGCTGCAAGGTGCCGCCCTTGTGCTGGTGCTTGAAGATGGCTGAGGACAGCTCCTCTAGGCTACAGCCCAGCAAGTAGGCAGCCTTCTGGGCCCATTCATGACGAGCAAACTGCTTACGCCCAGCTGTGGGGTGGAAAAAAAGATCTGGCATCTTGGGCCTTTCTCCTTAGGCCAGACGATGACCACTATGCATTCTTCCCCACAGGACTGGGGAATGGGTATCTCCTGGAGGAAAAAACCAGCCCTGACGACACCAGATGAGTTTCAGGCAGGACAGGGACAGCCAGCAGCTACCAGTACTTCCTGTGTCTCTGGGGAATGGAAGGAATGAGCAGGCCCTAAAAGAGGAGGTAACTCCACATACTGCCGCCAGAGGGCAGCAAGCCAGCTGGGAAGATCCCTTACAGAGGGCTTGGTTCTGGGGGGGCCCAAATTGGGGAAGGTCAAAGTCAAAGGATGAGCCAGCCCACCAGTGATGAACACAAGCACCACTCTATCCTGAGAGAGTACTAGCACCTTCCTCCTCTCCGGAAGCATTAGAACCTCCCTCTTGCTCCCAGGCATCTGCCAGGGGAGACCACAAATGGACCAATAGTGAGGAGGCAAAAAAAACCACAGGGGAAAGGGAACAGCCTACACAGACATATGAGCCTCAGCCAACATGTGTCTAATCACAGCAATTAGGGAAAGCTAACAAGAAACAAGGTTTTACCTTCAGCAGCTTCTGTAAGGCAAAGGACCAGCATGCAGCATGCAAAGAAAAACAGTGTGTTAGCAAACAGTCATCAACTGAGCCCGCCAGGCTCATGGGAAGAGACGGGTGGGGGGTAGGGGCTTATGAGGATGAGCAGGCAAGAAATATCTAGGCTGGGGAACACACACACTCACACACTCACAGTCTCAAGGGAGTGTTTGTGGGTGTGATCACATGGACACACACATAAAGAGACACACATTATACCCACCCCTGTGACCCTGGAAGCTCTGAAGAGCTTCAGACACTGCTCAACAAGGAGGTACCGGCACGCCCAGAGTTCTCCACCTGCAGGCTGAGCTGGGTGGGGTTAAACCTGGGCTTGTCATCTCCTCAGAGTAAAAAACCTTCCCTCAAGACACAGCCACACACTTGTCTGTCCATCCTCCTACTCAGTCTGCAGACAACTTCTTTAACCCAGAGCTCAGGTCCTCTTTGGCAGGGGTGTCACCTGCTGGGGTCACAGGGGCCTGACACCTGCCTCTGGTCCTTCATGCACCCACCAGCGCCAGCACTGCTGCTAAAGAGCTTGGGCTTTCACATCGCACAGGTGACAAAGACAAAGCACAAACCGCCACTCAGCACAAGCATCCCCTTTCCCAAAAATGAAGGGGAAAGGGGCAAAGAGGTGCTCAAATTGCCAATTGCCGCCAATTGCTCAGTGTAATCTCAGAGGTGGGTAACAACTCAAGCTCCAAGCACGATGAAAGCGGCAGCCCGCTTGTTACTGTGGGGCCTGCTGCCCCCTAGTGGGAGAGGCATAGCCACCGGATCATTGGAGGGAAGGAGAGAAGATGGGGACACTGGCCTTGGAGGCCCCAGGAAGCATGCCCACCCCACCCCACTCCACCTGAGCCCCCTGGAGGGCTTCCTGAAAGGTTCCAGGATCTGGCTTCAGAACAGGACAGGGAAGCAGTTATTCCTGGGACTTAGAGACCCACGGCCAGCAGGCTCTCCTTCTACCCTCAACCTTGGGGCTTGACCCAGGGGGACCCAGACCAGTCCCCTGTGCTATGGCAGAATAAGCCCAGCCCCAGAGAGAGCCCAGAGGAAGCACCAAGGCAGGGCGGCCCCTACACCCCAGGGTGGGACTGAGATCAGTTACCCGCTTGCTCCTCGGGGGCCTCTGCCAGGAAGAGAACAAGAAGCAGAGTATTCCTGGGCACTGCTCCGAGTCCATGTCCTCCCCTACCCTCAGTCTCCGAACCCCCTCCCTGCTCCACAGGGTGCTGCCAGTCAAGGCCAGTTCAGTCCAGGCCTCAGACCATCACTGGCAGAGACACTTCTCTGCTCTGATGTGGGGGACTGAGAAGAGGCACAGGCAAAAGAGGGGTATATCTGAACAGCTGGGTCTGTGCAGGGTCCCTACAAGGTCTCAAGGCCATCAAGCCAGCCTGTTGGGACCCCCTGCAGGTTACCTTTGGTGGCTCCTGCAGCCCCCAGGTGGTAGATGGCAGCCAGGATGAGCCAGCAGGCCTTCTGCTCATCGGGGGAGATACCCAGCACCTTCATGGCTGTCTGTAGCTTACTAAACTGCTGAGCTGCTTTCTGCTTCTCCTCGGGCTGCAGAGAAAGATGGGCACACTGGCAGTGGACCTCAGAGGGGCTGTCCCTCCTGGCATACCCCACGCTGTTGGACTCAGGGAGGGCCAGGCTTGGGCACAGTCACCCTGCTCTGGCTAGGCTCCTGCTACTTCCAAGGGGCACCTTCCACGTGGAGGCTTCCCCCACTCCCAAGACCCAAGTCTGCCAACCCAGGCCCCTCACCTTGGCTAGTGGCATAATCCCAAACACATTGTTCTCTGCCAAGTGGTTTAAGTGGAGTTCTGTCCTAGGGGTACAAATGAGGCATCAGCACAGTGTGTGGTCCCCACGTCCAGGCCCTCTCCCTCCCAGTGCAGAGACAGCTAGCCTCAGCTTCCAGATGCCTGTCTTCCCTGACTGGCAGTGCCACCACCTTTCCTGACTGGTCTGGATGCCTGGTCAGAGCAACAGCCTCCCCAGGACAGGTCAACAGAGATGCCCTGGTGAGAGGGTCCAGCCAGACCCCTCGAGGGAACCTGCCTAAAGAGTAAGTCTTGCCAGGAAGAGACTGTGCCCTCGGTTACAAGAAGGGCTGAGGAGGACAATGGCCTGGGGCTGCTGGCTCAGCCTTACATGTAGTCCTTTTGAACTGCGTGAACACAGACAGCAAGTCTGATGTTCTGAAGGGAAGAATGGGCAGAGGCAGCCAACATGGGGCAGAGAGGGCGAATGTGGAGGGCACAGGAAAAGACACAGGTTTTTGGCCCCAGTGTGGACTCAAACACCAGCTTGGCTCCATCTGGCTGGGTGACTGTGGCTGCAATCCCCAGCCACCTGCATCTCAGTGTACTTTCCTCTCCAGTCCTGGCTTCATGGGTAACAGAGACCCGAGTTGGGCCCTGGGAACATGGAAGGGTCAGCTGTGCCCTTCTCGTATAGCAGGGTTCCAAGTACCCAGGACCAGGGAGTTCCTGATAAGGCCTGTGTCTCATCCATCTCACTGTCCTCAAGGCCAAGCTCAGGGCCTAGCACATAGCAGGCACTCAATAAACCAGGGGCGTAGGAAACAATAAGGTCCAAAAATCTAGTGTGGGCCAGAGTCCAAAGCACCCTCTGTGTGCCCTCTGTCCCGTCTCACCTGAGGGTGCCATCCCCACAGGCCAGCAAGTAGTAGAAGATGTTGAACGTGGCCTCATTGGCCGGGCGCCGAGCCACACGCAGCTTCTCTAGAAGCATCGTCTGTGGCAGAGCATGGAGACGTGGGGAAGACCGGTAGTGCCAAGCTGTTTCTCCCACCCACACCAGAAGGAACCAGACTGTGGCCCTCCAGGCCTAGGAACAAGTAGCTGCATCTGATTCTCAAGGTGTTCAATCAGAGGCCAGATCCCCCTGGGGTCAAACAGAGGACAGAACCAAAACCAGGGGGAAGAAGACAGGCCTAGCCCCTCCTCCCCGGCCCCCACCCCAACCAGCCCCCAAGACCAGCCTTCTGAAATGGAAGCTTGTGGTGAGATATTCACCCCGGAGGGTGTCAGTGTTAGCCAGGCCCTGCTGTCCTGACAAGCCAGTCCCCTAGGGGGGAAATCACCTGAGAGAAGCCCTGAGCACAGACTTCAGAAAGCGGGCATGAGGCTGGGGACAGTAGGGTAGGAACAACCGCAGGGTTAGAAGGGAGAAAGGAGCTGGGCAGGAGGCTGAGCTGGGCCCCATCTGGGGCGGGAGGCACCAATGGCAGAGTGGTGACGCTTGCAGGCAGTATAGCTAGCCCTGTATGTGCCAGGTTCCTTGTGTCAAGGCAGAATCCCAGGAAAGTGAGGCACAGGAAGGCTAGTTTCTAGGGCATGAAACCAAGTGGCCCAACTCCCACCATCCTGGGGCCTGGGCAGTGCCCCTCACCTGAATGGAGGCTGAGGCCACCTGGCCAGCTTGGTCAAAGTCCAGGGAGAGGATCTGGGAGAAGCGAGTGGCATTGCCGTTTATGATCGTGGGGCTGTTTCCAAAGGCTTCCAGGAGGGTGTACAGAGCCTGCCACTTCTCCACTGCGGAATACAAGCCCAAGGGGACATCAGGAAAGCAAGGGGCAGCTCACCCTCAGTCATGGGATCCAGAGGCACGAAGCCTTGGGGCCACTCAGATCAGAACTGCCCAGGGACAGAGTGGTTTTGAAGGGATAGAAAGTAGAGAAGCTGAACAGAGAAGGAACTGGCACCTAGGAGGGTCCTCCCTCCCCACCCCCATCTCCTCATCCCAGTCTCAGCTTTCCCAGTTAGTTGTTCCTGCCTCACCAGAGAACACCTTGTTCCCACTGGTGCCTGCGATGGTAGCCAGGTACTGCACTAGATGCTGGCAGCTGGTGGTCTTGCCACTGCCACTGCTGCCCAGGAGGATGATGGACTGGTCCTGACGGCTCATCAGCATTGCCCTGTATGCGGTCTGGGCCACAGCATAGATGTGGGGTGCCATGTCCTCCCGCCGACACCCCTTGAACATGTGCATCACCTTGGGCAGGAGAGCGATGGAGGGAAGGGTAGCCTCTTAGCAGGTCCCATCCAGACGCCCTCACCCCCAAGGCCCACATCTTTATGAATCTTCACTCCAGTGGTGCCCTGGGATTCTGAAGCTAAGGCCATGCATACAGATGCAGATATTAGCCAAGTTCTGGACTCCATTAAATGTTACAGGGAGGTCCTTCTGTCCTCCCATCCCTCAAAATGACTCTTCACCCAAGGTCAACTGTGAAGGTGGACAGGAGCCCAATGGCATGTCAAAGGGGCAGGACAGAGAGCCAGGGCAGGTGGAGTGGAAGGTGGGCCTGGTAGCCTTGCGGGTGCTGCACCTTCTCAGAGTACACGGCGGGGGCCCCACGAGGGCTGAGGACGAGCAGGCTGGGGCCTGCATACGTGTGCAGCAGGCTACCACCATAGCGCTGGCGCAGTGTGTGCAGGACGCTGGACTCATTGAGGTACACCAGCGAGGCCAGATCATCTAGACGGTCGCAGGAGGGAGCATTAGCCTGTGTGACAGGATAGGCAGGCCACATTGAAGAAGCAGAACCTGCCTCCATCACAGAGGACAGGCCTGTCTTGCCCAGCCCACTCCTATGCCTTTGCCCCATCCCCTGCATACCTTCTCCACGTCATCCTCATCCACATCCAGGATGGCTCCATCATGGTCCAGCTTCACGCGCACCTTCCCCTCAGGTAAGCTGAGCTCCTCGGATTTGAGCTGACTGGCTGCAGAGGAGGGACAGACAGCTGTATGTGGGCCTGGGAAGCCTTTGTTGCCCTACTTGAGCCCTCCATGGTCCTGACCTCCTTCTCACAGTATCGCCAGCCTCTCTCGGCCCAGCCCTCACCAGACCCAGAAGGCACAACCACTGCCCAGCCCTGAGACCAGAGTCCTGGACATGTGCCCCCTGCCCCTCTCAAGACTCACCTAGAGAGAAGCCATCCTTATGGACCAGCCACACCTTCTCTGTCTCATACCAGGCCTCCTCGGCTGCGATCTGCTCTTCTGTCTTTGCCTATCAGAGGAGGGGAAGAATAAAGTTAGGCCCTGCTCTAGAAGTTAGCAGGAGAGAGGAGACAAGTGAAGGGAAGGCCTTCAAGATGAGCCACTGGGAAAGGGAATGGTTAGATGGTAGACACAGAAAACAAGGACATCAGAGGTGTCAGGGAAAGAGGATGAGGAAGCCAAGTAGCAGTGGTGATTCTGAGTAGCCACAGAGGAGAGACCACACCAGTATTGAGGGTCTGGAAGGACAGGAACACAGGGAGAGAGCAGGCCCCAGGAAAGCAAGGTTCTGCCCTCAGCCACCCTCTGCCCTCCACCACGCCAACCCTGTAAGATCGGTATCCTGAGCCCAAGCCCCTAAACCCTAAGCCACAGCTACTAGGGTCTTTCACATCTAGTTTCTCCCTTCATCCAGTTGGCGGGGCCTCCTTCAGACTTGAGGAGAAAAATGTCCACCTAGAACTTTGTAGCACAGAATGACAGGTAGGTTTGGAGCCCTAGCCTTTCCCTCCAAACGATGCTCTACCCAGGCAGGGGGACAGTGTTCAGGTACACATGCCAGCCTCCCTGCTTCTTCTCCATGTCACCATCAGCAAAGTCCCCTCCTGAGAAAGGGGCAGTAGACATGCCAATGTCACACAAGGGAACAAGGCAGAGATTTGGAGGCAAGGGGCAGGATTGCTCTGTCAAAAACAGGGAGTGACGTGTATGTCACACAGATGGGCACGGGAAGGGGTGTAAAGGGGCAGGGAGCCCAGAGGCCCCAGGAGGGCACATTAGGAATAAGCATTCATAGGCTCTGTCAGGGCTGCCAAACTTGGCATTTCTAAGAAGGACTCTTGAGCTGGGGAGCAATGGTAAATGGGGGAGCTTGGAAAAGGACCCAGCGCCTATGGCTGACCAGGCTTATTGGTTGTGTGTGAGCAAAATGGCGGGGGGGTGGGGAGGAATGCCCCAGGGGCATGGACTCGCCCTCAGGCCAGCTCTAACCCTCACACTTGAGGCACAGTTAGTGTCCTAGAGTCTCTTGCCCTACGTGTCCCTTCCTCATGGGACCTAATGCCCTGGGTGAAGGATCAGGAAAGAAACACAAGTAGTAGTATGTTCTTTGTCACACTTCTCGGAGTTGAAAGAAAAGGAGATGTAGGTTCTATTCCCAGGTTGGACTCGCTTCAGATAACGCCCCTTGCCTAGTGGACTGGCCTTCCCCGGCCTGAGGTGAGAGGCCCCCAGATATCTGGGTTTCATGAACCGGTGACATGAACTTTTAGATGGGATGATCACTGTGGGGCTGTCAATGTTTTAAGGACATTAAAAAAGTTAAGTGAGGACATTAAAAAAGGATAGTTCTTTATATTTGAAGAAATATAACTTTATAAAAAAATCATCAAATGTTGTATTTTTTCCAAATCTTGTGAGACAGATGAGACCTTTGTCTTGAATGGATAGAGTCTGTGGGCCAGGTATTTGGGGATTAATGAATAAGGTGACATCAAAATTGTATCTAACTCCTTCAGGACTAATCTGAAAATGGCTTTCTCACATTGGCCAGGAGGTGGAGACAGAGAATGTCTCATCTGCAAGCTTGGGCTAGGAAGAGGGCAGAGATTCAGCCTTTTTGGCTTTCTCTACCCAGAATGGGAAGAGTTGAGACACCTAGAACCCTTGAGACACCTAGAACCCTTGAGAACCAGACCCTTGGACTCTAGTGGCTGAGAACCACATGACACAGAGGCTGAACTTGAAGGATGACACTTGGTCTCCAGAGGCTCCTCAAGAACCTGGCACAGAGCTGCACCATCTCAAACTCCTGGCATTGCCATCCCCTGGGCATCCCCCCAACACACAGGGTGGGAGCCTGAAGGAGAAAGAGGCCTTACACTCCAGCAGGAGGCCCGAGCACAGAAGCCAGCCCAAGTATAGGCCAGGGGTGATGGGTGGTCACTGGAGGAAGCAGAGGGCTCCTGAGGGTGGCAGGAGCACCCTACCTGGCTGAGGGCAGGAGAGGCGGCCTCAGGGTCCAGCTACCGGCAGCAAACAAAGAGAAAGAGAAGAATAAGGATGAAGACAAGCACACCACTGGCATGTCCCTTCAGCAAGCTCCCCTGGACCAAGTGAGCTGGCCCACTCTCACTGCCCAAGGCACAGGGTGGAGGTGGGAGGACCTGAGCACCAGGACCTGGGAGCTGGCCTGGACAGTGAACTGTATACAGTCAGTCAAGGAGAGACCAGAGCAGGAAGGTGAAGAGACACTTGTTACCATCAGACTCTCAGAAGATATGCTCTTGTAAGTCTTGTGAGTGTGCCACACTGCCTCTGGCCACATCTCTCCTGGGTTAGCCAGCAAGTCCATTCTGAATTAGGTTTCCTCTGCATGTGTCTATTGGGCTGGGCCACGTCACCATACCCAGGGCCTGGGTCCCCTGGGAGCTTCTCGCCTTATCTCCAGGGCATTTTTCAGCCTAGTTCCACTGTGGCCACCAGACACCAGCACAGACTGTCCCTTGCCTCCAAACACATGCCCAAGAGTGCCATTCCCTGTGCCAAGGGCTGCTCTCAGAGCTATCCCCCATACCTCTCAAAGAACAAGACCTCTAGCAGCCTCAAGTCTAGGGCCTCTTCTTCAAACCCCCAACATACTCTTGTAATCCTACCTTTCCCACACTGACTCCACCCAGGTCCAACTTGGGGGCCACCTCCCAACTGCCCAAGAGCCAAGAGCCTGAGGCCAGCCTTGACCTCTGTCTCTGCCTAGTTGGAGCCATTTCTGGGGAGGAGGAAGTCAGCCAGGCCTTGCATGTTGCCTGTTAGAAATGTGCAAGGAGGTAATAGGCCCCATGTGGGTCTGATGAGCCAGGGCATCAAAAATGGGAAACATCAGCTCCCTGTCTTACCATCCACCAAGCCCTGGCAACAAGACACATCCTTGAGGCAGAAGAATCAGGCCAAAGGAGACTAGATTCCCAGACGAGAGGGGCCCCCTCCCATGTACACACGGTTTTGAGGTCTCTGGAGGAACAACCTTCCCCAGATCCTTTCTCTCATTTTGACAATTGCCAATGTGCAGGCACATGGGCCACCATGGAGCCACCCTTCACAGCCAGTGCTCCTAACACACAGACACACACAGTCCTGCTGCTAGCCTCAGGAAGAGGAGGGGCAGGGGCTGGGGACCCACACCCAAGAGAAAGGGCATTACAGGAGCTGTGAAGATCCTCTCAAGCCGCAGGTGGGCCTCTTCCGCAGGGGTCAGCGGGACCTCAGCAGCTCCTGCCTGAAGGTTAAATCACTATTAGTCCTGGCCTGGGGAACAGGGGTGCAGCATGCTGAGCTCCCAGCCCAGGAAGCCACTCCACTCCAGCAGGGAAGTAGAGTACGTCAGGGAGGCAAGCCAAGTGCCAAGTTGAGTTTTTAAATAATCACATGAGGAAAAATAACAGGTGCCTGGGAGTTCTGGGGTTATTTCTTCTTACTGTTCTATCTTGAGCCCCAGATGGACCTGTTGCCCCTTCTGGTCCCTGCCCCAGGCCCAGGTGACAAGTAGCTGAACTCCAGGACATGTCTCAGACCCCAACTCCTCCCTAGTGAGAGGAGGAGGGACAGAGAGAGTAGCCGGCCCAGGAAAAGGCATGAGACACTCCCTGGCTACTTAGAGGTTCTCCTGAAAGGCTGACAGGTCAGCTTATATCCTGTCTGGTCAAAATATCTGTGCTAATGCTTCCTTGTGTGCCAAGAGCAGTCACTTCTCTGATTCACAGAGTGGACCAGGAAGGTAGAGACAGCTGAAGCTGGCTACCCTCTAAGTGCTGCAGAATCCAGGAAGAAGGGGGGCAAGGCAGCTTCCAGAGATCCCAGGTCCCAGGAAGTAGCACTCAATGGAGGGCCTCAAGGACCCTCTGGCTGTGCCCCAGCATCCTCCTGACCTCTCCCTCCAGCCAGAAGGAGCCTGCAGTGGGAAGCAGTGCTGGAGCTGATGTCCCTCCCCCACACAGTATGAGGCCTCAGCAGGGTCCACAAAACGGGGAAGCTTAAAGAGAACTGTCCCTACACTCTGGGAGGCAGAGGTGGGTGGATCATTTGAGCTCACAAGTTCGAGATCAGCCTTAGCAAAAGTGAGACCCCATCTCTAAAAAATAGCTGAGCATTGTAGCAGGTACCTGTAGTCCCAGCTACTCGGGAGGCTGAGACAAGAGGATTGTTTGACCCCAAGAATTTGAGGTTGCTGTGAGCTATGATGCTATGGCACTCTACCGGGGGCAAGAAAGTTAGACTCTGTCTCAAAAAAAAAAAAAAAAAAAAAAGAGAGGGAACTGTCCCTAACTCAAAGACCAGCCATGCAGGGAGCCAGGATTAGAGTAACCATCGTTGGACCCTCCCTCCTGCTTCTCAGCCTCCGGCCCCTCACATAGGGTACTTTCTGGGAAGACAGTGTCACCCCCAAATCCAAAGGGGCCTACTATGCCCATCTTCCATCAGGCACAGGGTTCCTCAAAAGTCCTGCTGCTAAAGGTACAGGCCTGAAGAAGGTAGTGGTCGTTAATAACAAGTGTCCTTAGCATCCCTAGCAATGCTGCCATTTGTGAAGCACCCATCTCTCCAGGGACTAGGCTTGGAGTATTACCTGTATCATTTCTAATCTTTTGGTTACCTAAAACCCTTGAAAACAAGTATTATCCTTTATTTGCATTTCCAAAATCCAAAAAGCCCCCCAAACAAAAGATTTTTCTTAATTATTTTGGTGCCCAAACTGTCGTTTATCCCCCTGCGATGTGAATATTCATAGACTTTGCTTTGGAAATATTAATGATGTGTTTGTTAAGGGTTGCTGCTCATGATGCACACTGCATGAAGTTCTAAAATACCCAAACTATTCATTTCTAAAATATTTCTGGCCCCAAGGGCATCAGAAAAGAGATTATGAACCTGGGTTATATTCACTTGACAGGCACACTGGGCAAGTGGCTGGAGATGTGAACACAGGGCCACTTGACTTGAGAAAACACCATCTCTCTACCCTGGCACTGATCTGTTAAGACTGATCCTCAGCTTGGGATCCAGGGCCTCAAGCTGGCACTGTGTAGTTGGGGACCAGGCCCCGACTCCCATGGCAAGGCCAGGAGCATGCTGGTTAGCAGTTTCCATCCTAGCCACTGGGCCAGAGCCCAGGCAACCACGGGTCCTGGCATTCAGTTAAGAAAAGCCATGCAGTCACTGCCACTGGCACATGGCCCTGGGACCAGCCTCTCAGTCATGCAGGGTTCCTTGAGGTGGCTTGGGGAAGCCAGCCGTGAGGGTGACTGGCCCTCAAGCAAGAGTGGTGAGGGGAAGGCAGGTTAGTGACACACGTGGGTACCTCCTGCTGCACGCCAGGAGATGGTGACATGGACAGCTGCTCTTCAGTGAGGTTTGACTTCCAACCTGCAGAGCCTGGGTCCTCCAGCTTTTCCGGTGGGGCTGGGGAACACTGCTTCTTAGGGACTTCAGGTTTGGCTGGGGATCCTGCTTTCTCTGGGGAGTCCACCATCCTTGGGGAGCCTGGTTTCCCCAATGAGCGTGGCTCCTGGCTAGAAGGCTTCTCCCCCTTCCCAGGAGACTGCTTGCCACGAGGCTTATGGTCTTTGCCTCTGCCTCGAGACATCAGGCTCCGCAGGCCCACCGAAAGCTCATCCTTGGCTGACTCCTTCTTTGCTTCAGGCTTAGGCGGAGGAGTGGGAGGAGGTGGAGGGGGTGGTGGCTTGGGACTAGGGGCTGCCTTTTCTCCCCTCTTGTCTCGAGCTGGGTGCTCAAAGGACTTGACCGCTCTGCCTGGGGGCTCCTTGGCACTCCCAAGCTCCTCACCAGGCAGCACTTTGCTCACCACCTTCCTTACTGCATTTGCCACCCGCTTCCGGGATAGGCCCTGGCCCTCCTCGCTTGGACCTTCTGCTGAGGCAGCCCCCAGGCCATTCATGGCGAGTGTGGGTGAAGAGCTCTTGGCTCTCTGGGAAGTCTCTGAGGGTACAGGACTGGTGGAAGGCTGAGGACTTCTAGATGGGCCACTGCTGTCCTTTGAGCTGGGCTCTAGCTACAGTCATACAAATACAGGTAGACATTAGCATCAATCCCTGCATCCCGGCCCACCCCATGCAGAGGAAGTAAAAGAGTGTGACCTCATGCCCCAGAAGAGATCTTCCACTCTCCCCCCAAACCACACAGAGCTCTAAGAAGCTATCCCGAGATGGCCTCAATCCATCTTTCTGATGGGACAATTGTATCTACGAGTTTGTCTTCTCTTTCTGGCAAAGCAATATCAGATACTGTGGTCACCTGCTGTCACCCCCAGGCTTAGCATAGAACTGTGAAATGCTAGTACAGAGTGCCTAGAGGCACATGAGGTGCCCCAGAATTACTGGCTTTATGTCAGGGTGGCAACTTAGCCCCAGCCCAGGTGAGGCCCCTGCCTCACAGCCCAAACACAGCAGAAATGGAGCAAGCAGCCAACTCCTCCCACCACTCCTATCACCGATCCCTAGCATAACACCTGGGCTTCCTGCCTTTGTGCTCCCTGGTCCTTTCATCGTCTGGTTTTCCGGGCAGTCAGACCCAAAACATAACAATTCTAAAGAAGGAAAGAGTCAGGGAGCTCATCCTGGTCCCAAGACATGTGTCAAGCCTCCTGCCCCCAATGCCCCTCTTCTGTGGCCACTATCGACCCTTCACCTACATTCTCACAGGCTACAGAGCTCCAGTGCTGACCCAAGAAGCTTCCACTTCAGCCCTTCTGCCAGTCTCTGCAGTTTTCCTCCTTTAAACCTCTCAAGGGTTTGGAGATCTCCTAGCTCCCAGAGTGTGTGTGTGATATCATGGGAGGAAGAGGAGGCAGCTATGGACCACAAAGGGATAAGCAGCCATAGCTCCATTCTGCTCTAGAGTGGGGTCCCTGGCCCAGCCAGCCTCTCAGCCACTGGACACTCAGGAGTCCATTGGAGTCGCTGGCACCCTCCAGTTGGTGTATCCACCTTTCTCCCACACACTGGTGGGGACCATCTGAAGTCCCAAGGGACAGTAGGAAGGCCAATGGCAGGGAAGAGTTTTCTGCAAAGCAAGCCACATTGCCTGGGGGAGCAAGGTCAACCTGGGGTTTCCTTGCTTGCCCAGGCAGTATTGTTCCCCAAAATAGTCACCTTGGTTATAGAATACACCTCGGCTCTGTGAAGGTCTGGCTGCCATGCCTGTCTGGATGTAGGAAGATGCTCACAGAGTAGACATATCTGGAAGCTGCTGATGGAGAGGCTGCCCCATCTCCTGAGCACAGCTGAGCCAAGGGCCTTGGTCCAGGCCATAGGGCAGCTCTGCTTCAAGGGTGGAGAGGAAGGCTTGGAAGATGCCTCTTCCTCAACCTCTTAGGCCAAGAGTACTCAGTGGCATACTAGGACAGGACACAGCTGGCCAATGTCCTAGCTGCTGGGTCCTATTCCCTTCCCCTCCTTCTTCTGACTTTCCTCCTAGCCTCCTCCTAACTTAAGAAGATGATGATACAGAACTTACTAGTGCCAAGCACTCTTCTAAGTACTTTATATGTAATTTTCACACACACACAAAAAAAAATCTGGGCTACTCTGAGGCCCTTCCCTCACATATCAAACACATCCCTCTGAAATCACAGGCTAGTTTTGCAGGGTTGTTTATAGATCAGGTGGAAGCCACAATGCTTGGCTAATCACATTGTCTAAGGAAGTTAGGAAGGGACCTGGGATAGGCACCATCCAGTGTAATGAAGTATTGGTTTGTTTTGTGATCCAGCTCTGCTCCACAGCCCCGGGCGCTCCTGTCCCCTGTGCTAACAGCAGACCTCCCCTAAATACACGTCTCTGGATCTGGCTATTCAGAAACTCTCTCTCCCTCTCGCCTTGGAAAAGTTCAGCTTTACTCAGGGTCTCTATCTCCAGGCTGTGGGGGCTGGGGAAGGAGGGCAGCTGGAGGCTGCTTCCCAGTCACCCGCACCAAGCAGCTGACGGGGTCTTGTAAGAGACAGCAGCAGCTGCAGTGAAATCCCTCTGTGCCCTTGTCTTGTGCCACCCAGAGCAGGCTAAAGAGTCCCGACAGCTGAGCTCTCATTTGTGCTCCCTGATCTATAAGTTTGTCCAGCTAAGCCTCTCTAGCCCCAGAGACTTCAGGAAACCAGAACTAAAGCCAGGCAACTAAAGGGGGTGGGAGGACAAGGTCAGCAGGAGGTCGCCAAAGCACCTTGGCCGTCTCCTTCACACCCCCTAATCTGGCATCACACATGATGCACTTTCTGCCCCTTGAAAGGTACTCCATCTAGCCATGCCACACAGAGGGGCCCTCGCAGTCCCCGCCCACTCCATGGAACTGTCTCACAGGCTAGTCTAGGGCTGACAGGTACAGAGAAAGCCCAGCCATCCAGACACACACATACACACACACACACACACACACACACACACACACACGTCTTGGAGAAACACTTACAGCCCCTTCCTCCTTGCCAGGAGGGCCAGCCTTTGGCAGAGTTTTGTCCTCTTTAACCTGAGGGAGCAGACAAAGAAGTCACTGGCAGGTCAGGACTGGGAGACCCAGCACTAAAAGCACAGGGAGAAAACATTTAAGGGGACGCTCTCTCCCTAAGATGCAGAGCTCCCGAATCTTCAGGAGTACTGGGGCTAGGACACCTGGGCAAGAAGTACCCTATCTCGGGATGAAAAGTCTCCAGTGACAACTTCAAAAATGAAGAATCTTAGTGGGGGGTGAAAGCCAAGTACCCTAGCCCTCGGCACCCTGTGTCATGAGGTTGCCCCCAGCTTGATTACAAGTTGGATAGAAAGATCCAGCTAATTCAACTCATGCCAACTATAAGAGTCACTCCCAGCTCAGATGAAGCGGTTTGAACTGAAAGTCCCTGTTCTAGTCACTGAGAAGGAGGCGATAACCCCAGTGTAGGTATCAGAACAGGGTGATCAAGCTGGTGCTGGCTTTTTGCTTGGAACTGTATGATTTCTCCAGGCTCACAGCCTGAGGGCCTGCCCAGCCACGCTGAGCTCTGGCTGGAGGCAGGAAGTGGGGCAGAGGCAGGGATTCAGGAGGTCAGATACTTTCCCAACCTCAAAACTGCCAACCATGCAGCTGAGGGAGGAAACCCCAAGGTTAGGGGTGGGAAGTGGAGGAAGGAAAGATGCCTGGGGTTTGTGCTAGAGACCAGGAGCTGGCTGGCCTGACTCAGAGGGGAGGAGTAGAGGCAGGAAAACAGCAGCTACCACAGCGTGTCTGGAAAAAGGACAGATAATGATGTGGAAGCTCTGAAGGTTCTTTCAGGTTGGAGATTGGTCTCAGAACATACTCACAGGGGCCTCAAGGTTGGGAGAGCTTTCCCTCCTCCTCCCCACTAGCATCTCTCCCTCCAAAAGCTCAGACAGCCCTAGTGGGTTCAATCTTTGTTCTCTCCCCAGTCACCTAGGACTACAGGAAAGACAGGCCTGTTACCAGCCCTCTCCCATCCTCAGCATGCCTGTCTCTTCAATACACCATGGGTGTAGGAGCACAGGAAGAAATCCTTGATTCCTAAGGGGTAAGATCCTTCTAGAATCGTTTACATTACTCACTTAGGGGGGGGACTCTCCAATTTTAATCAGTGTCTATGGCTACTTTTGACCCCAAATCAGCAGTGTGGTGGCTGCTGCAGTTTTAAAGCTGCAGCCTGTCCACAGAGCTACTTTCAATGGGCTCAAGCTTCAAAGTTAGTTCTAAGGACAGAGGGAATGGCAAATATTCATCATAGTGGAGCCTGTTACTTTAGGAATTGGGTTTGGAGCAGAGAAAGAGAAGGGAGGGGCTGGTGGAGAAGGAATAAAGAAGAGTGGCAGAATCTGGGTCTGCCTCTCCTGCCCCCCACTAAAGGCCGGCAGGCCCCCCACTCCAACCCTCCCCCTCCCCCAGGGATCACACCGCGCATTAACTCACAGGCACATTGGTTAGGGGGACAGCAAGTGTTCGCAAACCACACGTTCATAACTGCGTGCAGTGCTGTTAGCTCAGGCTCTGAGGTGGCCCAGTTTCCAAGTCTGCTCCGTGTCCTTCACCAGCTCCAAATCTGTCCTCCCTCCAGTGGCCCGGGTTGGGGACCCCAAACGTCTGGCCCAAGGTGAGGCCTTGGTGAAAACACTGGTTGCCCCCCAAGTGTCTGGGACACCGGGCTCAGCTCTGAGCTCAGCTCTAGATTTAGTATCAGGCTGACTCACTGCCCCTTCCCCCACTAGAAGGGCTCTGGCTGTTGTAGGTCACTGCCCAGCTGGGGACTGTGTACACACACAAAGGCATGCCCAGGTCTTCCCTTCCCCTTTGCCCCTTCTCCTCTGACCACTACAGCCTCCAGATTTGGGGAGTCCCAATTCCAGAGGCCTTAGGGCCAAAGTCATTTCCAGCAGTCCCTCCACAGCAGCGTGTGCTCCTAGGGGTCAGTCAGAGCAGTGGGGCAGTGTGGAGGGTGTGGAGGGGTTAATCTGGAGGGGCACCAGCAGGACAAAAGGCAGCTCAGTTTACCAGAGGTGGAGCTCAGGGGAAAAGCATAACTTGGCCAGCTCAGGAGCCCATCCAGACAGAAGACGGAGTTCTCCAGCCCCCTAGTCATTCTGGCCCCCAGTCCCAATTCTACACACACGCCCCAGTCCACCTCTAGCTTCCAAAGCTCCCTCTCCCACAAGCCAGTCTCTTGCTTGCAGATACACCATGCCAAGCACACGGGGAAAACATAAAAATTTTGAAATCCAACTTTCCTTTTGCTCCCAGAAGGCAAACCTTGACGAAAAGGCCATAGTGCTGAAGGTAACCTGCACCCTGGGTCAGAGAAGAAATGGGGAGCAGGTCTCTCAGGGACTCGGAGTCTTCCTAAAGGCCAGGACCCGCCAGGACAAATGCTGTAGGTGATAAAGGGAAAGGAGGGATGGAGTGGAAGAGGAAGGATTATAAAACTCAAATGGTCATA
Source organism: Loris lydekkerianus (assembly GCA_963574355.1). Classification (NCBI taxonomy): domain Eukaryota; kingdom Metazoa; phylum Chordata; class Mammalia; order Primates; family Lorisidae; genus Loris; species Loris lydekkerianus. The sequence continues at coordinate 21,591 of CAUYPK010082904.1, forward strand.
GAAGGAGCAATGAATTAAATATTAGAGGAAAGTGAAGGCAGTTGGGTATAGAACACAGAACTTCTACCCTCACAAGCTGCGTGCCCTCTAATAAGCCACTTCTCCTCTTTAGAGCTCTCTGTAGAATTATGGGCTGCACCAGTCTAGAACATGGCTAATGTCTTTCCAGGTCTGGAACCCTCAGAATTTGCATGGGAAGAGGCCCTTAGCACAGTAAACCTGAGGTGCAGACCTATGACCTGGACCCCAGCAACTCTGCCTTCTGCCTGAAACACACAATGACCTGCCAGGGGCAAGAGGCCTGGAGAACCATAAAATTGCCCCATCTGTGGATAGAAGCTAGGCCTCCTGAAAATCATCAGCCAAAATCTGCCTCAGCCTAGGGAGGGGCTGCATGCAATGAATCAGTTCAACTCAGTGAGTTTAAGAATTGGTTTATTCTTATAAATGCTTATAATGAATTAATAGCTAAAAATTAGAACATATTTTATTGTCAATTATTTTTAATTTGCTTTGTGGATTGTGTTTTAGTATTCAGTTAATATATTGGAGACTTTAATTAACTCATTTACTCTTTGATCTATCATTCAAGTTTGCCTATTTGTCCAGGGAGGTCCCCTGGGCCCTGGCTATGAGGACACCAGGTCCCTTCACCTGTTCCTATGAGCATGGCTCTGAACATAAACATGGGTTCTCCCCAAAGGAAATTCTCTCTGTGGCTTTTATGTAGAATTGCCTGAGTATTTTTCCTCTTCATTTTTCACTGGATTTTGACTAGGCTTTGCTTATGATCAAGAGCAAGTTAACTGGGACTGTGCCTGTGGCTCAAGGAGTAGGGCGCCAGCCCCATATACCAGCCTCATATACTGGAGGTGGTGTGTTCAAACCCAGCCCCGGCCAAAAACTGCAAAAAAAGAAAAAAGAAAAGCAAGTTAACTTTATTCACTACAAACCAGATAAGGAACTCAGGCCTCAAAGTGGCAATGTTTCTGCTACAGTCACTGCAGAGTTGGGAACTACTGACTTTGTGGAACAAGAATGCTCAGAGCCAAGACCTTTCTTTCTTGACCTGTTCCCTGTCTAGAGCTTTCATCCATTTCCAGCAACATTAATTACAGAATATGGAACTCCTGGAACAAGACAGCCCTACACAAGGTATTTATTTTCTAAAATAAATCTTACAACAATCTCATGAGATAGGAATTACCATTATTCCCATTTTACTGATGAAGAAAAAGACTCGGGAAAAGATTAAGTCACAGAGCTTGTAAATGGCAGAACTCAGGTTTGAACCCAAGTTGGTCTGACTCCTAACCTGTGTTACCCCTTGGTATCCACCTTTTCTCCTATATCAGGCTGTCATAGAGGGGCTGAGTCATCCTTAGTTGCCAAATCTGGTTGATATACTTCCAGGTTTAGGAAATCTGGGTTAACCCAAAGCATGGATTGATAGTGCCATGTTTACTAGAGCTTAACTTTTGCAAATATAAGTTTCTGGTCTTGCAAAAGGAGACACAACCATGATCCCACCAACTCTGGGGCTCTAACTACCTCCTCCCTCTGTGGCACTTCTGACCTCTTTCCTTGAGGGAAGGAAAAAGAAATCAACACTCACTGAATACTTTCTATGAGCCAGGCACAGGGCTACCAGGCACTTCATACCTGTCGCCTCATTTAATCCTCACAACAACCCACTTTCTAGATAAGGAAATAGAGAAGGTAAGTTGCCAAGAGCCCTAAGACTAGTGAGGGGCAGAACTGGCATTCACAATCAGGATGGATCTTGATGTTTGCACATCATTCTCAGACTGTGATTTCCTCCTGAGCAGGATTCTATCTTCTCCATCATACTGTAAACACTTAATAAATATTTAATAGCTGCAGGACGGTGCTGGAACTGGAGTTCTCTGCACAAACCTCTTATTTCCATCTAGTCTCTTCCTCCTATTACAAACTACAGAGAATGGTACCCATTGTAAGTCCCTGTATGTGGGACTTATAAATCTCTAAACTCACCAGCAACAAAATCAAAAGAAAACTTAATGCCATGGGTTTGGGAGAGAGGGCAGGGACACTTTGAAATTGCTCTTTGTGGAACAACAATAGCCACAGAATGCATCGTCCTCTGGCCTAGCCACCCTATGTTCAGGAACATATGTCTAATGAACTGACTTAAAGAAAGAAAAAGAGAAAGCCCACAAACCTATGCAAATATTTTTACAGATGCATTCTATATGACAGCTCCAAATTGGAAACAACCCAAATGCCTAGAATTAGGGAACAGTTAGGTAAACTATGGTGCTTCGGTGCAATGTATTGTTATATTGCCATTTAAACATGTGGTCAAGGTAACCATATTGAAAACTCCATACAGAGTAACATCAGTCAAAAAAACTAGAGCCTGAGTAGTATGTGAACAATGATAATAATCTCGTAAACTGTGTGAATTAGACGCCACAGACACACTTGGTATTCATTTTGTTATGTGTTTGTTACTTACTGCTTATTTTAATTGTGAAGATGGTTAAGTAGTCAATAAAAAAGAAAAAGCAAAGGAGATAATAGCTAGAAGCATTTGCTCTCAAAGAGGAGAAATCCAAGAAACGTGCTGAGGAACCATTAAGCCTCATCCCCAGAAGATTCTGGCATTCATGGAGCCAGGCTGGGTTCCACCCTCCACAGAGCCAACAGAGCTCACCCTCCCTTAACTTGCCACCCTCCACTCCCCTCCCAGGAGGGACTGGGAGCATAAATGAATGCTCTCAGGAGAATAATTCAGTTCCCTAATTTGGAATGCCCGGCCTGGACAAATGCATCAAGGCCCAAGTGTCCATGCCAGACATCTGCACACTGCAGACCCATAGTGGCAGGTGACCCTGAGAGACAGAGTGCTCAGGTACCTTCCCTGCCTCGCCTTCCTGCCCACACCTGTGCATGCTTGGGCTTTCTCATCAGAGGGGTAAGAGGTGCAGCCTTCTCCTCTCCTCTCTGTCTCTTCCTTTTCTGAGGCACAGAGGGAAGCTCCCAGGAGACCCTCTCCCTGCCAGTCCCAATCTAGCACAATCTAACACATCTAAAGAATAAGGGGTGAAGGAGAAAGGAAGAAATAATAGTAATTAATAGTAATAATAGCTAATCAGTTTGGAGCATTTACTATGTGCCAGGTACTGTATTTACATGCATTATCTCATTTGGTCCTCACAACATCCCTCTGAAACAGATACTAGCATGACTGCTACTTTACAAATGAGCAAAAGGAGGCTCAGAAGGTCAAGTAACTTGCCCAAGGCCTCATACAGCAAGTGGCAGATCTGGGACTCACACTCAGGTCCTCCAGCAAGAGCCTCCATGCTCACTTTCAGGAATGGAGGCAAGCCCTGCCTCCACTTTCCTTGTTTCACCCCCACTGTTGTCCTTCCCTGACATCAGGGTGGAAATCAAGAGTTTCTCCAGATGACCTACCCCTCCACCCATGACCGAAAACACTTTACATGGAGCTGCCTGAGAGGAAGGGGAGCTCTGTAGGGAGTGTCCTGAAGGCCACGTTGCCAACCAGAGGAGGATGGGGAGCAGAACTTGGCAGGCATACTCTAGTCCTTTCAGTCTAGCTTTCAGCCAGAGCCCTCCTCTGTCCCAGGGCAGAACAGAAAGCAGCTGAGAGCCCACCGTCACTGCTGTCATTGCTGGCCAGCCCTGAGGAAGCAGGTGCTCTGGAATGGCTTCCTGCTGCCACTGCAGTTGCAAAAGGGCTTGAGTTTCCTCCTCTAACGGCCGACATATTGGGGACTTCGCGTCCCTGGGGATCATCACTGCTGCTCTGCAGGGCACTGTGCCATCTGCCTGACCATCACTGAGTATGGTCCTGAATTTGTGACCTGCTGCTGGTGGCCTGGGGGCTAGAGGCGGGGCAGAGAGTAAGTTAGACTAGGAAGTATCCACCTCTCAGAGTGAGGCACTCTCTACCCTACCCCCATCCTGCCCACACACACCTCCACCCTGGTGGCAGTATGGGGCTGACGTGGGACAGTCCCTGGGCACAGACAGATACAAGTGCTCATGGGCACACCTCAGGCTTCTGATACATCTCCGCATTAGGCCGGCCCACACACTCTGCCAACTGCTGACACAACTGAAAACCTTACCCTTGGCAGCTGGGAGGGGTAGAGTGGGGGGGAACAGAAAGGGCTGGGAGGCAGCTAAGTCTCTCCTCACTTGCTTTTTTAAGGAACTTACTTCTCTGAAGTAATCTCTACTAAAAAAGAGACTTACAGACAGTCAGGCATCCCCAAGATGCCATCTGTGCCCCTTCCAAGTGTCCTATGCACAGAAATGAAGGTGGCCATGCTAAGCCTGCTTTGGGGGACAGTTGGAAGGGGGCTCCCTAGTGATCCCAAGGACCATCACCTCTCAAGACACTCCCTCCTGTCTAGCCAAGAGGAAGAAAGGGTAGAGGGCTGTACTGACAACACAAAGCATGGGACAAGACTGCCACCAGCCTTGGGGTGCTGGATTCCAAGGCTTTTGAAGAAAACAGCATTCTAAGGAATGAAGGTTGCAAAAGCACTAATGGTTCGTGGGGAAGGGATATCATGGCCTATGGTTGGCAGATGTAATCCCAGGAAACTGAGATTTAGAAGACCGTACCCTCCAGAGCTCCCAAAGTCATGAGTCAGGCCCAGGATGCCCTGTCCCTGGCCTCTGAGGGGTTTTGAGGCTTCCGGGGATAGTAATTCTCCTCCTACCAAGAAGCTCTAGACAAGAAAGCTCCAAGGCGGCCCCACCTCTCTTTCTCCACCTACTTCAGACACATCTGGGGAAATAACAAAAGGTCCCTCCTTCCTAAATGAGGAAATAGCAAGAGGAGCCTGGGACATTTCCAGAGTGGGGGGTCAGAGGGACACTCACCCGCATGGCCTGGCCTGGAGCAGCCCAGAACAAGGAGACTCCCTCTGATGCTGCTCCCTTAGCAGCTCAAAATAGCTCTCCCTGGGCCCCGCCCCGCCCCGCCCTCTCTCTAGGCCCCTCCCACAGAGCTGCCTAGCTCTGGCCGAGCCGGTGGAGAGCGCCAGTGGGCTGCAGGACTGTGGGTACCTGGGATGCCGTTGGGAGAGGTGACATGGTGTGTATGTGGAAGAGAAGGAGGAGGCTCTTGGTCTAAGGGCATCAGGGTGGGGGGACAGGCAGTGTTGAGGGGTTAGGGGTAAGGGACAGGGAGGGTGGGACTTTCCTACTGACACACACCCAGGCTCCCAGACAGCTGAGCTGATACGGTCCCTAAAAATAGCAGAGGAATTTGAGACCTGCAGCCCCCGGCCCCACAGACCAAGACTGAGACAAGCACATGCGCACTCACGTACACTCACGTACACTAACTCCCAGCAGTGTTCTCAGGAGCACACAAATCATAGGTCCAGCCCAGTCATCTAATTACTGCGGCAGAGGACAAGACAGCCACTAACGTCACATCCAATACAACACGCAAGTCCACTGCACAATGTGCCCAAATAGCAGCCACACAGCAGTCCTGCAAAGTCCAGGAGGGGCAGAGACCCACACAATTAGTCTGAGGCCCACTTACTGCCTCACTGTAATAAACACACTGAGGACATGCAGAAAATCACACTCTATGTACACAGCCCTCTCCCCCCACACAAGCCAGTGACTGCGCAGGCACAGATGAGGGTGAGGTAGGTGGGATGTGGTGGGTGAGCCTGAGCCCTGCACACAGAGGAAACTGTGGGTGTCTGGCCAATGAGCAACGGCTGCTGGTGAAAAGCCAATGTCCTCAAAACCCTGGCCCAGCTCTCCAGTTAGCACCACAGGGTGCCCAGACCAGGGCTCAGGACCTCCCCCACCCCCACCAGAGGCTGAAATGGAAGCTGGGACCCAAATGAGAAAGAGCAAAAGGACAGAACCTGCAAGTGTCAGAAGATGTCAGCTCTGCAGAAAAGAAAGAAACAGTCATTGCTTCCTTCTTCCTCTCCAGAGGAAAAAAAAAAGACAGGGTGGGGAGGTGCTTGGAAGCAGGAAGCCCTGCAGCAAAGCTATCTCCTAACCAGTATGGCAGAGACTCGGGGCTTGTCACCCCTGGCCAGTTCTAGGGGCCAGTGGGTCCTATAAATTGTCTTACTTTCTCCATCAGAACACTGGTAAGCACTGACTGAGAAGACCAAACGCCAGCTCTGCCTCCTACATACCACACACTGCCCACATAGTCATACAGCCATAAACACAGGCCATTTGGGCAGTTTCTTGTGCCCCTACTCCCTAGGGAGTGGGATGTCTTCCTGGGGGATCATCAACCCTTCTGAAGCATGTTCAGTGTCATAAGTCTTTGCATTTCCAGTGCCTTCTTAGCACAATGGTGCAACCTCAGCTGCTCACTGAAATCCTCCATGGGACTTTCAAAATATTGGTGCCTGGATCCTACCCTTTCACTCTCGGTTTCTGATTTAATTGGTTGAAGACGGTTGCCTGGGCTCTGGGAATTATAAAAGTTCCCCAAATAATTACTACATGTAGAGAACGGCTTTACTGAAGCCAGCATAAGGTCTCACACAGATATGTCATTTGTTAAATGAATGAGTGAATGAATCAAAGAATGAATGACTTAGCTGCATGAACATGAGCAGGTGACTTAAATTTCCTTTGTCCATAAAATTGAGGATTAGGTCTGTACTGCCCCTTTTACCAAGCTACTATAGCATGAGACTGATCAGAGCATAGGTAAAAGAGCTTTGTTTTCAAAAGTTTTCAGACCAGCAACATTAGCATCCCCTGGGGACTTGTCAGATGTGCAAACTCCAGGGCTCCACTTCAGACCTACTGCATCAAGAACTCTGGATAAGGGGGGCAGCACCTATGTTTTAACTAGGCTTCCAGGTGATTCTGATGCACATTAAAGTCTGAGAACCATTGCTTAAAAGGAAATTTTTGGCTGGGCTCAGTGGCTTACCCCTGTAATCCTAGCACTCTAGGAGGCCGAGGTGGGTAGATAGCTTGAGTTCAGGAGTTCGAGACCAGTCTGAGCAAGAAGAAGAAGACCCCATCTCTACTAAAAATAAAAAAACTAGCCAGGCACTGTGGTGAGTACCTGTAGTCCCAGCTACTCAGGTGGTTGAGGCAAAAGGATCATTTGCGCTCAGGAGTTTGAGGTTGCTGTGAGCTATGATGCCACAGCACTCTAGCCAGGGCAACAGAGTGAAACTCTTGTCTCAAAAATAAATAAATAAAGTAAAAATAATTGAGTCTTTTAAAAAATAAGAAGAATTTTCACCTCTAGGATCATTAGAGAGGAAAAATATGGCATTATAAGCAAAATTTCCAGGTAACTGAAGCTTAGCCCTTTTAAGGGACAAAATATATATATATATTTTTTTTTTGTAGAGACAGAGTCTCACTTTACTGCCTTCGGTAGAGTGCCATGCTGTCACACAACTCACAGCAACCTCCAACTCCTGGGCTTACGCAATTCTCTTGCCTCAGCCTCCCCAGCAGCTGGGACTACAGGCACCTGCCACAACGCCCAGCTAGTTTTTTGTTGCAGTTTGGCCAGGGCCGGGTTTGAACCTGCTACCCTCGGTATACGGGGCCGGTGCCCTACTCACTGAGCCACAGGCGCCGCCGGGACAAAATATTTTTTATTTTAAGTAGTTTTCTAAATTCTGTTTCTAATCATAAAAATAACAAACATTTCATATACTCTATACTTTCTTAAGAAAAAACACACTGAATTCAGCTCAAAGATCTCAAATTTAGCTTTGCCTCTTGATTCCAAACCATTTCCACTCCATCCTGTACTGAAGTGCACGTTATCCCTACTGTGATGACTCCTGACTTCCCAGCCTGGCAACAACATGGCTTCTCCCCTGCAATACCCCATACATCTCTCAAAGGGTACCAGCCCCCCTCCAGCCCCCTCCCAGGCACCATTAGCAAACTGAAGCCTCAGATATGCCTATATTAGGAAGGCCAGATGCCCTTTGTGGCTGTATGTCTGATTTTTAGTTCTTTGTCCTCTACCCTGTCAGCCTGTCAGCTGTCACTGGCCTGTCAGCGTGCCTGTCTCCGGCAGTTTCACTTCCTTTTAATGTATTTTTTCTGCCAAAGGCTAGAAAACCAGATAACCAGGCCTGATAGAAGGTGTCCAAAGTAGAACAAGCAGGACGTCAATGAAACCTACAGTGAAGGGCCTGGGTCAGCGAAACCAGCAGGTTCTCCTGTGAGTGAAGGGCCTGGGTTTTCACATGAGGACTTGCTGGTCTCTACGCTGACTGCTCAAGGGCTTTCTGTGCCCCCTGCCATTCAGCAGTGAACCAGAAGACGACTTCTGTGTGACCAGGGCGTCACTTTACCTGCACAGTCTTGTCCTGAGTTACTAGTAACCATGTGCCCGTTCACTTCTTTGCTATTTAGAGGACTAAACCCTGTCAGTTCTGTCTCTGAGGAGTTTGGTGCTACTGATAGAGATTATGTCAAAGCAGTTTCACTTCCCCTAGTGAAAAGGGCAGGGCTCTGTGTTCAGAGGAGGGATCCTGAGGCCCCGGCAGCTCATTCCGCTTCACACCCAACCACAATCAGCACCTCTGCTGCTCCAAGGGGGTGCCATCACTAGGCCTGGTCCAGGTCTTCAGGAAGCCTAATGAATGGCTCCAGAGGCCAAGCAGGCACTCCCACAGCCAGCCTGGCCACCCCCAGGCTCCTCAGCACGCCTCCTCCCACCTCACCTCTACCTCTTTGGTCTCTTCTTTCTCTTCTTAGTCTGCCTGGCTCTCACTCTTTTCTCCCTCTCAGGTAGACCTCTCCAAATCCCCCTAGAGCCTTGATTTGTGAGTGCCTTTCCAGATTGCCTAACCCTCCCCATCTCCTGAGACCCATCTTGAATCCTGCCTCTTTTATGAAGCCTTCCCTGAAACCCAAGACCTGCCTGGAAATGCAGTGCAAAGAGCATGGACTTGGCAAACACACACCTGGGTCTGAATCCCAGCTCAGCCTCTTTCTTGCTGTCTGATCTAAGGGAAAGTTATTTGACTTCTTAAGAGTTTCCACTTTTGTTACCATTAAACAGCATGATGCATGTACCAGTCTGATGAGGCTGTTAAGAGAATAAAGAGTGTATATGCAAAGTACTGACATCCATCCTAGAAAATTGTAGGTAAAAATTATTATGAATCGCTATTAGATAGCACAGCATATCATCACATACATATAATGGGGCTTGACCATACTCAATATGGTGTTTTGTTGTACACAGTGGCATCACATACTATATGGGGTAAGATTCTAAAGTCAGCATATAAGGCAAAAATAGAATATAGTTGAAAACTCCTGAAAATCCCTTAAATTGTTCACAATGTATATTGCAGTATTTAGTTTGTTAGAGTCAGGGTCACCTAGGCTGAAATGCAGTGGCATGATCAGAGCTCCCTGTAGCTTTAAACTTCTGGGCTTATGTGATCCTTCCACCTCAGCCTCCCAAGTAGCTACGACTATAGGCAGATATGAGCTACCATGCTTGACTAACTTTTTTATATTTAATTTTTTGTAGAGAGGGAGCTCCCATTGTGTTGCCCCTGGCCTCAGCCTCGGCCTCTCAAAGTGCTGGTTTTATTATAGGCAGGAGATACTGCACCCAGCCCAGGATTACAATTTTAAACTACTGTGATACAGTTGCTTGGACAAGCATAGAGTTGAATTTATTGAAGTTTATTGTGCATATTCCATGACTATATAGAATAATTAATGTTTTGAATGGTTATCAATTTATGTCATATGTTTAAGGCTGTTCTCCCTGGAGAGCAGAGACCATTTCCTGCTTCCTTTATAATTCCCCAGCACAAAAATCCACTGGATTTAACCAACTGATCTGAAAGGTGCATGCACAATAAGCCAGCTGACCTCCCTGTGAGGTAACAACTTCAACTACTCTGCTGTCCCCCGTTGGTGACATGGTTGCAATGAAAGGTCCCTGGCTCTGTTTCAGCCATTCTGCCAGGCCAAGTGGCTAAGCAGAGGTGGGGGCAGGCCAGACAGGAAGCTGTGAGGGAGGTAAGAGGTTATTATTCAACTAGCTGTGATGCGTAACACCTCAAGGTGAACACTGTGGACAGGCAAGCACCATGCCTGCTTCTTTTGGGGACTCCCCTCAACTAGACCATGAGCTTCCTGAGGCAAGGGTTGTGAGCTGTTCATTTTAGCCCTAGTTCCCACTTGGCACCAGGCCCTGCTTAGGTATGACACACAATACATGTTTGAGACAGCGAGTGAAACAAGATGATGCAAACATCCTTCCTCATTTCCGAAACTGTATAGAGCAACAGGAGAGTTAACAGTGTACCCCAATTGACCCGATGCCTGTAGTTCAGTGGATAGAGCACCAGCCACATACACTGCGGCTGGCCAGTTCGAATCTGCCCCCGGCCTGCTAAAAAGAACGACAATTACAACAAAAAAATAGCTGGGCATTGTGGTGGGCGCTGATAGTCCCAGCTACTTGGGAGGTTAAGGCAAGAGAATCACTTAAGCCCAAGATTTTGAGGTTTGTCACAGCACTCTACCAAGGGTGACATAGTGAAATTCTGTCTCAAAAAAAAAAAAAAAATGCACCCCAATAATTATAATTCAATTCAGAGCTTGCTCAGAGCTTCAAGTGGGCATCAATAAGATCCCACAGAAATTTGGAAGGGAGTTAGGCAGATAGCATGGCCATGAAAGAAAGAAGGATTTTATAATGTAGAGATGAGATAGGAACAGAATTCCAGAGAGAAGATGTAGTAGAAGAAAAGGCAAAGAAGTAGGAAAGTATGAGATGTGGACAGTAAGTTTGGATGAAGCATAGGACATATATCAGGAAACAAGGATAGACAAAGCTGGGAAGGTAGTTGGGTCCCCAGCTAAGAGGTGTGTGTCATAGCAGACATGTTGTTTCTGCTGCCTGCTACACACTCCTCCATCCTGAGTACAATGCCCCAGTTTCCCTACAGGGACCAACACTGGTGTGTGTCTTGGGCTTAGCCAATTCTTATTATATCCCCAACTTACAAAGACTGGTTCATGAAAAGCATGTGACCCAGACAATTTCAAAGACATAAACAATAAAATTTGGACTAGAATTTTTTTTTTTTTTTTTTTGAGTCAGAGTCTTAACTCTGTTGCCCTGGAGTTGAGTGCTATGGTATTATTTTAGCTCACAGCAACCTCAAACTCTGGGGCTGAAGTGATTCTCCTGCCTCAGTTACCCAAGTAGCTGAGGCTACAGGCATCTGCCACAATGCCTGCCCAGCTAGTTTTTCTATTTTTAGTAGAGATGGGGTCTCGTTGTTGCCCAGGCAATCCACCCATCTCAGCCTCCCAGATTTGCTAGGATTATAGGCGTGAGCCTCCACAGGGTTGACTAGGATTAATGAAAGAGTCACACTTCTTTTTCCACAAGGTCACATACCAGTGGCGGGGTGGGGGTGGGGTGTCAGGGACTGACCCCGCCAATGGTTTGTTTTCACATGTTCTGCTTAACTATATAGAACTCCCTTTGGTGGGGTCAGTCCCTGACCTCCCCTCTCCCAATTGGTATGGGACTGTTTTAAACCTGGGGCTGTGACATTTCACCACGCCTTGTTGGAGGACCAAGTCAGCCCAGAAGATGAACTAAAAGAAAGAAAAGGCCTGGGTCCTAAGCACACTGCTTGTTTCCAGAAAAGGCTGAGCCTACAGCCAGTTCCAATCCTAGCGTTTTCAGATATTAGAACCAATGCATTCCTTTTTCTTTAAAAGTCAGTTGGGCTTTCTGTCCCTTGTAACTGAAAGATCTGTACCTGAGACCAAAGCAAGGTAAGCAGTCTGAGGGAAAAGAAAGCACACGTTGAGTACTAGCCATGAGGAGGGCACAGTGCTACTTGTTTTCCTCTCAAAACCCTGGGAGGCGGCTTGGCGCCTGTAGCACAGTGGTTACGGCACCAGCCACATACACTGAGGCTGGCAGGTTTGAACCCAGACCAGGCCAGGTAAAACAACTATGACAACTGCAACAAAAAATAACTGGGCATTGTGGCAGGCACCTGTAGTCCCAGCTATTTGGAAGGCTGAGGCAAGAGAATCACTTAAGCCCAAGAGTTCGAGGTTGCTGTGAGCTGTGACACCATGGTACTCTACCAAGGGTGACAAAGTGAGACTCTGTCTCAAAAAACAAAACAAAACAAAAATACCCAGGGAGGTAATATCAAAAAGGGGAATCGTGGACTAGGAAACTGAGGTTTAGAGAATTTAAATAATCCCAGGGCCCTGCTCCTTCCATGCTACAACCTGCCTGAGAAGCAATGAGAGGCACAGCAGGTTTCAGGGTGGGGAGTAAGGGGTATGATTTAACCTATGGTTTAGGAATACTGATCTAACAGAAGGATACTGGGAAAGGGAAGGAGACTGAAAGACCATTAGAAAGCCAAGGAGATGGCCAAATGAAAGATAAAGAAGGTCTGCATAGGATTCTGGCAGTGGATGGGGAAGAGGATGATGTGAAAGAAAGAAGTCGGCAAGACTTGGTGACTATTAGGGAAGGACGGAAATGGGCACAAGGAGGTTGGGGTAGGGTTAGGAAAAGGAACTAAAGAGCTTGTGAGTTTGAGAGGACAGTGTGAAGCCACTAAACAAAATAGGAAAGAAAGATGGAGGCTGAGTCAAAAGGGAAAGAGATAAAACCCTAGTTTTTTGAGAGTAGGGTTCTATTTAATATCTAACAAAAGAATACTCCTCTGACCCAATTTGTCCCTCTAGTTTCCCTGTAAATCAAAACTCCTTTTTAAAAAGCCTATAAATACTGTCTCCAAGGCCGGGCACGGTGGCTCACTCCTGTAATCCCAGCATTTGGGAGGCCAAGGTGGTGGATTGCCTGAGCTCACAAGATCAAGACCAGCCTGAGCCAGAACGAGACCTGTCTCTAAAATTAGCATGCTGTTGTGGTGGGTGCCTGGAGTCCCAGCTACTTGGGAGGCTGAGGCAAGAGGATCGCTTGAACCCAAGAGTTTGAAGTTGCTGTGAGCTATGACGATACAGCACTCTACCAAAGGTGACAAACTGAGACTTTGTCTTAAAAAAAAAAAAACAAAAAAAAAACTGTCTCCAGAAAAGATACCAATTATAACAATACTTGTATTACAAATTTGCGATATATAAAATGCAAATTTAGGGAAGTTCGGGAGTCCAGTTTCAAGTACTCAGGCCTCAAGGCTGGAAAGGACCTGGAGCACTTATTTCCTGAGGTAGGAGGGCACCAGCCACCACAGTGACAGGTGCACTTCCTCAGACGATCTAGGACCAGCACTATGCCAGCGCAAGAGTGCCTTCCCTTTCTTGGGAAGAATCATCCTTTATTCCAATCTGTGAGTGCGTGTAACAAATGTCTTCTCTTTACTGAAATAACCGCGCTAATAGACAGCGATTGGCCCCTTTTAAGATGCCAAGATTTGGGGGGAAATTTTACAGGCACAAATGACGTGCAAGAGAAAACACCCTCCCTTGAAGAAGCCTAGAGATGGTCTCAGAGAGGAAATGTGGAGTGACGAAAGGCGCATGCCCCGGAACTCGCCCAGACACTCAGCGTCCTCGGCGCAGGTCGAAGTCTTTGCCGGGCGAGGCAGCCCCAGGCCCACGTCCCGCCAGCGCTTCCTGGTCCCACCCAGCGGCCGGCGCGCGGGCGGAGCCAGGCCTGGCACATGCGCCAGGGGCCCGGGGGATGCACCGCCCTGCAGGGCCGCCAGAGCCCAGCAGAGGGCGGCTACCGCCTTCTATTTGACCCGCCCGCGTTGCCCAGGCTGCGGGATCTCCCCTCTGCGGGGCCAGCCTTCCGAGCCCGCCCCCAGAGGGCGACTCCGCAGAGCCCCAGGCTTGAGGGGGCTGCAGCGGCAAAATGGCCTCTCGCCGTGAGGGACCATAAAGGCAAGAGGCAGGGTGAGTTCAGCGCCCACTTTCTTTTTTAGTTCCCTTATGGGGAATCAAACCCATGTCTGAAGGGCTCACTTTGTTCTCCTCCTCACTCTATCCCCAGATCCTACAACCTTCCCTACATATAGTAGGCATTCAATAAATGTTTGCTAATGGAATAAAATGTACAAATACATGAATACGGGGTCAGAAGACACCAAGGACAGCTTGAGTCTGTGTTATGGGGAGGGGTCCAGACCAAGCAATCAGGAGGATCAGTGAGCATGGCTGGGTGAGCCACAAATCACTGCCACAGAGGCAATCACTTAGGCTTGGGCCTTCCACACTCCTTGGCACACCCAAAGTTTTGCTCAGAGCCTGGTTCCACCACTCCATTTCCACACAGAGCCCAAGCAGGGACACCTGGGCTTGTCCTCGCTGCTAAGACCAGGAATCAGTTCCCCAAAACTAGGCAGATAGGTGTTGGCTGACTGCAGGGACCACCTGACTGGCTAGTCCAGTAGGCCCATTACTCTCAGCTGCTGGGGATTTCCAAATTGGCTCTGCTTTGCCAAGTCCCACAAGGCCCAAAGCCAAAGGCCAGCCATGAGGATGGTTTCCCTACCTACAGCCCAACTCCAAATCTCATCAGGACTTTGGTCATTTCTTAGTCTACTAAATGCACAACATCCACTATAGTTCCATCCCCACCCCCTCTGGCAGACATGAAGGAATAAGCATAATGAAGCATTGTTCTGCTTTTCATATAAATGACAACTCTTTTCTATTTCCATAGGAGAGAGAGAGAAAAAAAAAAAAAAAAAACAGTTTAAGGGTCAGTCATACTGATTTAAATAAAACATCAGTAAAGTCTTCATAGGTGTGAGCTGGAGGCCTGTGGTGCTTATTCTCAAAATCAGAAAGGCTCATTTAGACAAGCCTCAGGTTCCTCCAAACATTGGACATTCAATAAATATTTGAAGGTGTATGTGTTCACCTTTAGCCCTGTGTCTAGAACCCTTTGAGATATAAATAAAACACAGACCAAATCTTCACAGAAGCAGGAAGGAAGAAGTGAAAGGCTCTGCTTTGCCTACCAATCCACCACCTCCGCATTAACAGCTCAGGCCAGATCCACCAGGGCATGTGAGCATCTATGTGTTACAAAGCTTGGCAGAAGACATGCTTGGCAAGGTAGGAAGCACTGCCCCAGTTGTGGTGGCACACAGCCAGGGACCTGTTGGCCCTGGGGCATCAGGATTCCAGAGCTGGCGAAGCATAAAAATTGCCAGAGAGGAGAAACCTTCCTTCCTGAGAGGAAGGGGAAAGGCTACCATCCCCAGCCTTACCAGGAAGACTCTGCAAAGGGGACAAACCTTTAAGAGCACCCATCATTTCTTTCTGGGAGCTGTCTGGAGCTGCACTGTGAAATATCATAGCTGTGAACCACGGATGCCATTTAAGTTTGGAGTTAAGTCAAAACAATGGAAATACTTCTGATTAAATTAAAAACTGATTAATATTTAAAGTTCAGTCCTCCAGTCACAGTAGCTACATTTCAAGTGCTCATTAGCCAAATATGATTAGTGGCTACTGAGTTGGACAGCACAAATTGTAGGACATTTCCATCTTCGGATGATGTTTTGTTGGACAGGTCTGGTCTACAAGTTTGTCCTTCACTTTGTCCTGGTCACCTTTGCCAAAGCCTTTTCAGATGATGTCCCTGAATACCTGCTATTGTTTTCCACCTTCACCCCAGGGTCTACTGAGACTCCATGTGCTTTGCCTTGGTCCCTGTGTCTTCAAAAAGAAGTGGAGGAAGGGACTGTAGTCACAGTTTAATATCATGCCTGGGAGCAGAAGCCAGATGCCAAGGGCCTGAAACAGCAAGGCTGACTGGAAACCTGCCCCCACCCGAAGGCGTCCCAGGCATGGAGAAAGCCCCTCAGTGCCACACAATCAGTCCTTGTTTCTGCAGTCCCTGGGCCATGCACTGGTAAGACATCTGGAATGTAGTGGCCTGAGGGCTTCCCCATGTCACCACTGTAGGACTCATTTAATGTTTGTGTTCCCAGAGAGAGAAGTCCCAACAAAATCCTGAACTTTGAAGGGCAAATAAGTCCACAGAAACCTCATCTGGGGCAGCATGCCAGGATTTCTGCCATGGGGCAGTGAAGACCAAATTGGAACACCTTCCTATGTCACCAGGTGAATGAACAAAATGAAGAAGAGGCCAAGGGGGACATGGTGGAGAATGGATTCAGCATGCTCAAAATGCAAGTGAGGCTCAGACCAGCTCCACCAACCACAGATTCACAGAAGCTCAAGGTACAAAGCATGGATCTGACTGCTTGGCATTCCATCATGGGGAATTCATTTCAGAGGTAATTGCTACAGTAGTTAAAAAATCTGAGTGGGAGAGTCTGGGCAAGCTCATATGTGTGGTGGAAGGAGCAGAGGCGAGACCCAGGAACTGGCAGGTCGGTGCTGTTTTTCTCTTCTGTACCTCAATTCCTGCTTAGCCCTAGTCAAGATGGGCTGTCAAAAGCAAGACTGGCATGAAGAAACAAAATAAGTTAAAGACCAATCCCCTAAAAAGTAGAGTCAGTTTGTTCAATGGGAAAACAAGTAGGTAGAAAGAAGCCTAGCACTCCAGGGATATTGCCAGCAGCTAAGAATTTAACTGGAAGGAATCACAGAAAAAAACAGCATGATTTAAAAAACTGGCATTGAACTTCAGAGCAGATTGGAAACTCAGGGCAATGCAATCCTGCTCTGAGACTACTGTGTGGCCCTCGGTTAGCCTGGGCTGTTTCCCTATCTCTGTCCAAAAAACTCTGGGCAAAAGCACACCAGCCTTGGGACAAGAATAAAGCAGCTTTCTTCCCACCCGTCCCATGAGCAGGGCTGAGTCATTAACAGGAACAGAGGCTCTGGCATCCCTGCGGGTAGATGATCCACCAAGCTACCAGGCACCAAGTGCTTCCCAACACAGGGAGATCAATTGATGATGGTGATGACGGCAGTGCTCACTTATGAGCCCTGATTCAAAAGGCAGTAATTTTGAGGCATTAGTCTAAGTGATTTATATATATTGATTAATCCTTAGAACAACCTTACAAGGAAAGTACTATTATTATTTTCATTTTACAGATAAGGAAAATGAGGCACAGAGAAATTAAATAATTTGCCCACACTCACCTAGCCAGTGAGCGGCAAAGCCAGGATTTGGACCCAGGCAGTCTGGCTCCATCCATAACAATGATGTGTTAACAATACACACAGAACTAGGCTGCCTTCCTTCTCTTTCTCTTCCCCCAAGAGCTGAAAGCAGTTCCTACAGCCAAAACCAGCCCTTCAGCCAACTTCATATTTGCCAAGCATCTGTTTCTACAGCAACAACCAGAGCTGCTGTTTTTTTGATTTTGAAAAAGAATGAGTAGGGGACATTCTTCATAGGATGGGTCCTTCTTTCAGAGGTGCAGGAGACCCTAAAACCAGGAGTCAAGAAGATAAAGGGGCTGGGTAGAGAACCCAAGGCCCTGATTAAAGGAGAAAAACTCTGTTTGCCTCTGTTCCGAGTCCTCTGGTCTGAAGGACAGAAAAGGTGAGGGCCAGTTAGAAGGGCTGGAAGCTTGTGGCAGAAAGGCTTTGGAGGGGTCTGGGAGAAAAGGACAACCCATATAAATTCTGCAGTGTGTGTGTGGCACCCAGGCCATTCCTGGGCAGTGTGTCCTGCCACAGAACCCAGTCCTGAGGTTCTGTTCCCCAGGTAAAGGCCAAGTAATAATGGGTGGAGACAAGGAACAGCAAAGCAGCTGTGGGAGAGGAAAGCGGACGGCATCAGTGCACTGGCACTCGGTGGTTTGCCTCCCACGAGCAAGGGCCAGAGCATTTTGGGTGAGGTGGTCAGGCTGGTCCCCCTCACCTTCTCCAAGCCTTGGCCTCATTCCTGCATGTTCTGTCCCCCACTACCAATCCTCACCTTAACAAGAAACCCGTCATTGTCCAGAAGTCCTGACACCAGAATCTCAGGCTGCCAGTGCAATGGGGGTCTCTGCCAGGCAAAGCCAAGTGCTAAGGGGAATAGGGATGTTTGCTGGTCACTTGATTCCAGGAAGACAGACCACAGCAGTCCCCCAGGCTTCTCAGGCAGTGAGCCCAGTTTCCCTCCTGCCTCTGTTGATCTTGAGGCATGGCCAAGAGAGTGGGGACTCGACCTCACCCTGTGCCTATGTCCTCTAGGTCATCCACGCCTGCTGAGGATGCATGGCTGTGCCAGGCTCAGCACATGGGCACCCAGTCTTGACAGCCCCAGGGAGGGCAAGGTGGAAGATGCCAGCCCAGCCAGAAAGGACATCTTTTCTGCTCCAAGGCTAGCTCTCAGCTTCATAAACAAACCAGAGAGGTGTGGGTGGCAGCAGGAGGCAGCCTCCCAGCAGGAAGAACTAACGCAAAGAAATAGTATCAGACCCTTCCCCTCTCCACGTTCCTGGAACTTTCCATTGGAATCTCCAGATACTTTTTTTCCCTTGATGTGTTGGGGCTGGGCATGAAACTGGATGTCACCAAGAGTCAAGGCTGTCTCATGCTGCCTGACAGTGCTGTCACTGCTTGGCCTCTAGCCCATGCCACCCAGGGCTAGGATCTATCTTCTTGCAGATGTCTTCTATTCTAGTGGAGGCACAGGCTCCTTGATCACAGGGATGACACCTTCATCCCTTTTCCTGCACAGAACCAAACCCATAGGGTGACATGGAGCAGGTGCTCATTAAGACATCCTGACATTTTGCCTTGATTGTGCCAAGGCTCCCGGGACATCTGCACCTGGCCTTCTGTAGCGCCCAGAACCCACCCACATGTAGCCTTTACCTGCCCCTCAACCAGGGACAGCCTCACAGCCCTGCTGCCAGAGAAGAGAACCCAGCAAGTGCCCTGTGAGAATTCCCTGTGTGTACCCTGCTGGCCACGGGGCCTGGCAGTGAGAGAGGGTGTAGAGGGAGGAAGTGAGTCAGCTCCTTGAAGAAATGGGAATGGGAGGGAGGAGCCTACAGAAATGAGATTGGGGGCAGAGGGCACAGAAACCTGGAAAGGTCACTGGAGAGAAGGAGCCAGGCCCTGGAGATATGGGGCCCACAGAGTGAGGCCAGGTCCAGGTGGCCCTTGTATGCCAGAGAACCTGGGTCTGGCAGGCACTGCCCCACCTGAGGATGGAATCCAAGGCGGCTCCCCTCCTGACTCATCTGGCTGGAGGCAGTGAGGCCTTATGGGATGTGGCCAGCCTCTTCCTCTCCCCACAGAGGTGGAGTCTCTGGCCTCCAAGGCTTCCTACTCTCTCTCCTGAGCCCTGCAGCTCCAGACCAGGTTGCCCCCAGCCTGGTTAGTAGGGAGGTATCTATTTGTGTCTTCAGGAGGGGACTGGAACTGAGTCTGGGCCTCAAGAACAGAGCAGTTGGGGCTGCCCTGGCACCTGCCCTGCCCTCTTTAGTCAACCTTACCCATGTGGGGGGCGTCCCCAGGCTCCAGCTAGTATCTGTTGCACTGACTGGGAAATATCCTTGCCATGAAAACTCCCAGGCCGCTGACATTCCAACATGTAGGCAGTTCAAGGAAAGTAGCAGAAGGAAGAGGAATCCACTCGGAGCCCTCCTGGGCCACATTCCAGCCCCTCAGAGACCTGAAGACAAGTAAGACATGCACTTTCCTCCAAGGTCTCCTGAGCTAGACACGGGGGCTCCCGTGTAACCCTGAATCTCCCCTTCACAGGGGCTCCTATGGAGGGGCATGAGGCAGCCTGTCTCTAAGACCCTCCTTCCCCAGGCTCTTAGAGCCATTTCCCCACACTCCAGTCCCCAAGTATGTAAACAACAGAGTCCATGGATGGAGGCAGGACAGACAAGTCACTAAGACTAGTCAGAGGGGAGGGTTCCAGGAGCCAAAACTGAGCCAAAGTTTGGGTTCCAGTCCAGAAGCCCAGAGAGAATGGGAAACCAGTTCTTGATTAAAGAACTATCTTCTTTCCTTCAACAAAGGACAGAATTTCATTTTGTTACTCTCGGTAGAGTGCTGTGAACATCATAGCTCACAGCAACCTCAAACTCTTAGGCTCAAGTGATCCTCTTGCCTCAGCCTCCCAAGTAGCTGGGACTATAGGTGCCCACGACAACGCCAGGCTATTTTTAGAGGCGGGGTCTCATTCTGGCTCAGGCTGGTCTCAAACCTGTGAGCTCAGGCAATCCACCCACCTCGGCCTCCCAGGGTGCTGGGATTACAGGTGTGAGCCACTGCGTCCAGCCAACAAATCTCCTTTGCTCTAGTGCCCAGCACTGGAGAAATGACAAAAGAGCTAAATTAATGACAATCATGTAAATGCTACAATGGAGAAGAATGGGGTGCTGTCAGGATGGGGACCTGACGTAATCTGGGAGGATCAGCGAAGGCTTCCCTGAGGAAGCAATATTCAAATTGAGGCCAAAGTGTGCAAGTGTAAGAGAATGGGCAGGGAAAAGTACTATAAATAAAAGCGAGGGCAGGAGCTCAAGGATAGAGGCCAATGAGAACTCTGTACTCCACACCCATCACATGCTAGGCCTCCCTGCTAGGCCCCTACCGGCCTGTGCTTCCCTGCTGTTTTCCCACAATGCACACAGAGGAAACAACAGCTTATAGCTCCATCCAACACACAGCAGCCTGCTCTTGGTCAGAGGTGACACTCAAAGGGTATCGCCACCCCAGGTGCCATGGAGATCAGTACTTACCTGCTAGTAGGCCAAAAAGATGAGAGGGGCAAGGTCCCTGCCTCCCAAATCTAGCATTGGTAGCAGTAGTGTGCCCTTCCTACTCCCCAGGAGGATCACATTCCAATGCTGCCAGACCTCTCCCAGCTCCTACAAGATTGAATCCTGCTTGCTACACTTCCAGCTAACCCCAGGAGACACTGAAAGCAATGGTCACACCCTTCTGCAGCACACTATCCATAGAGCAAGAGAGGCCAATCACTCCTGGCTTCTCCTTCCCTTCTGGGGAGATGACAAAGAGATGAAGAAGGTTCTAGTGATTTTGGACAGTAGGAATTAGAAGGATCTAGGTCTAAGCTGGACAGTAGATTTATAAAGACACCCAGATGCTGCTTTCCCCTCCCCTGTGTGGCACATTAGTTAATTAACAGCTGATGGCTGGAGTTCAAATTCTACAAGTCACTTAATACCTATGCGACATTACACAACTTGTTTAACTTTAACGTCTCTGTAATCCAGTTTCCTCATCTGTTGAAACAGAGATCATTATAACCCCTCCTTCTAAGTGTTGATGGGAAAATTACATGAGTTAACAGACATAAAACACTGGGAAGAGTGCCTAACATATGGTGAATGCTAGCTGTGACCCTCACTTTGCCAGTCCTTGCTATGCCCTTCCCAAAGGCATTCTGTTCAGCTGAATCTTAACCAGATGACCTGAACACCACTTAGGGAGCATGTATGTGCTACACGCCGTCTTGGGCACTATACAGATAACACTGGGCCAGCACCGTACCTTCTTCTCAGACCCAAGGGATGTGCAAGCAACCGGCTGAGTCGTGCCAGGGCAGAATGCCATGCCCTGATTCTGGGGAATATATGGCGAGAGATTAAGGGAGAAAAAGTGGTGACTGAGGTCTAGGGAAATAGTTTCCCAACCAAACTAGAGCCCACAAGTGAAAAAAAAAGCTTTGCTGACACTGTCCCCTGTACTTAACAGAACAGACACTGATGCCAAACACCACGCAGGACCCTAGACTTGGCTGCCCCATCCAGCTGCACAGCAGGGGTGGGGGGTCCTGAAAACGCCACTCCTTCACTGTGCCTGCCTGGCATGGTGGGTGCCCACAGCACTGCCAGATGCCTGGGCACCTCCACACCCACTGCCCAGCATTGACAATGGAGGCCCTAGGAGGTCTGCCCAGGTAGCAGGGGAGCCCCCACAGTCCCCCACATGCTACTGTCCACCCAAGGCTACAGTGGGGAGATCCTAGCAGCTTAGTGCAGTGGGGTGGCGGGAGCTCTGCTGGCAGACAGAGCGCGTGCTTGTGGTTTCTGGAAAACGCTGTAGAGATTTGCAGCATATTTAAAATACTTGTGTTTCCACAAGCCACACAACCCCCTTCACCCCACTCCCCATCCACCCCCAGTCAGGGTGTTTGCATATCTGGTATTTTCTGGAATCATTTCAATGTAAATAAGAGAGATTATAAGAGAGCAGAGGGCAGGGTGGCTGGGTCAGGGCAAGACTGAGGGGCTTTGGCCAGGGCAGGAAGGAGCTGGGGCAGGCTACTTTTAAGACCCCGCCCCCACATCAGTGCTCCAAGCCGTGCCTGCAAAAACACGCAATGTCCATGACATATACCCACACCCAGTTCAGTGTGACCTGGGCACTGTGCCCTACACCTACGGGCTGGGTGGCCAGGGCACTCACTCTGGAGTAGCAGTTCATGTAGCATCTCATGGGGAAGAAGGCAAAATGGTCCTCCAAGGAAAGAGGAGGTTAAGATTCAGCTGAACAGAATGTCTTTGGGAAGGGCACAGAAATGATCTGGTCCACCTGCTGATCCCATGGCCCCCACTAATCCAGGATCAGTAACCCTTCAAGATGCTCCCAAAGACCTTTCACCCACTACTGAAAGATATGCGCTTCACATCTGCCTTCACTGCCAAAGGACTTTGTTTGAGTCCCACACTAAGCCCCAGAGCTGGGACTCGCACATGGTGAGACTCCAATGCCAGAGGTGCCTGAAGCTTTGGCACAAAATGAAGCAAAAATTTCCTGTCGAAAAAAACAAAAACAAAAACAGAAACAAAAACCCCTTCAAGGATAACTTGGAATAAAATTAGGAACAGAAGCATTCTAGAACACTGAGCCTAGGTAGCACCCAGTGGCTCCACCACCACAAGAAGCCTCTAGGACAGCCCTGCTCACAGCCAGCCTGACAGGCCTGGAGGCAGGACAATTTCGAGTCTCCCCTTGGAATCCTACAGGCCCCACTGCTGACAGCAGCCAGGTGCCCTGGGGACAAGGTTGATTAGGCTCACAGTTTCCACCCAGGGGTCTAGGTCAGGGCTTCCACTACACCAAAGGGGTCTCTTCTGTCCTCCCAGATGCAGGCAACCCTGACTGGCTAGCCTCCTGCAGGGCCACTGTGACCGGATGGCCAATGTGACCAGCCTGCAGGTCTGAGACACTGGGCTCTCATAAGCTGGAAAAGGACAGAAAGCACCCAGCGTCCTGTCTCTCCCTTCACCTGCCTTTAAGGCTGGAGCTACAGAGAAGGTTTGGACAAAAGCATTGGGAGTCTCCCTTGAACAGAAAATCAAGAGCAAGGAGGAGAGAGCACTAGCATGGATTAAGACAGGTACGAAATTACCTGTCCTGGATGGCTTTAGAGACTGGGCAGAGGGAAGGGAAGGGTACTAATCTTCCTAAGCATTTACCACCTGATAAGTTGACACATAAGTGAACTCACCTGATATGGAAAATGCTTATCTTATATAAAGACCCACAAAGTATAGTATATAGAATAAAAAGCAAATCTCCTTTTAGCCTCCAATTACCCTCTCCTCAGAGATAATGGGAGTGAGTTAGTTGGGTGTGCATTCCTCTCAAACTTAACCTTCTCAAACTCTGGGAGGATAAACAGGCTTATTTTATAGAGATGAAGGGTCCTCTCCATCAGGTGGTCTCTCTTGACTGCCACCTCTTCCCCCTGAGCAAAGTTGACCATTTCTCCTTCCTGCTCCACCATATGCCTGTGCAGACTTCAGTGATAGCAGCTATGGTGTTGGATTGCATTTCTTTACTTAGGCTTATGCTTCCTCAAGGAATGATTATAGTTTGTTTATTTAATCCCCCAGCACCAGCACAGTGCCTGGTCCTTAAATAAACTTCATTAAATGGTTGTTGAAGAAATAAGTACCCTGAGGCTCAGAAAGGTTTGAGTAACTTTGGTAAACACCCAATCCACATCTTTCTGGCTCCAAAGCCCATATTCCTTCCACTGTAACATGCTCCCTCCCAGGCCCTCCTGAATGTGGAGGTGGTTTTCATGGACATGATGACCTAACACAGCCCCAAAGCTTTTCACTATAAACCCCAAGGTCCAACAGGAGAAGCAACTATATCTCAGATCTTGGCAAACAGACTCGGAAGCAGTAGGCCTTTCTTTAAAATCCCCTCCCTTCCTCCCACATCCTCAAAAGTTCAAGGAGGCAGTGCTTTCTGGGGAAGGCGCCCATGCAGGTCAGCTTCTCCAGCTCTTCATGGCAGTGACAACCACATTGATCAGGGTTTAGCAGAGTGGGCTTTTCTGAACTCAGCAGAAAAATCCTACCTTCCCAAATGTAGGGGGACACTCCCAACCCCAAAGACCTCCTCTTGTCCCTTGGGATGGGTCCATTGAGGAAACAAACAGAAGGAACCAGTCTTCTCCACTCCCAGACCCTTGTCCCCAGCCTGGCCTCTACTCCTTCTCAGGGGGCCTTCACTTCCCACCTAGACTTATGGAACTGGAGGAGGGAAGTTTGATCTAACATGGGTTTGCCCATCCTCACCTTTACCAACACCTCCCCTAACATCACCAGACTCAGGAAGCACTTGGCCTTTAGCAAACTTCGGAGTAACTGATCCAAATACAGATGACTCCCCAAAACTTTCCCTGAGGGATCAAGGAAAGAATATAGCATCTTCCCCTCTAATGGCTGACCCCTCTGCTTCCTCAGCCCCCACTGCAGTCAATCACTGAAACCACAGAGCCTATCTCAGTTGCTGGAATCTGAGACTCCTCTCCATCCCACTGCTTCTGCCCATGCTCAGGCCTCTGCAGTTCTACCAGGATTACAATAGTTCCTCATCACTCTCCTCACAGCCACCCCTGCTACATCCATAAGCAGCTGGAGTAATTTCCTAAAATTTGCTCCTATCACTTCCTGCTTAAATTGCACTTCAGTTAAAGTTCATGCTGCCTAGCATGGTTTGGGCCTACGTGACCTGGCTCTGCCCATTCCTACTGCTTCTCCCAACACTCCCACCCACACATTGTCCTCTAGCCTTATTCTGATATGTGTCTTTCTCTCTCCAACCTCTAGGTCTATGTCTGTGACAGGCTTCCCCCTCCTCCTGCTTCCCCCTCACTCATCTCCTCTCTAGCACCTGGACTGGCCCCTGCGTGGAACTTCTCAGATGGCATGTCATGGTCTGTGCTGGGCCATCTCTCCCACTAGATAAGAGCTCCTTGGGAAGGCCGGGCGTGATGTCTCACTCTGGGAAGCCAAGGTGGATGGACTGCTCAAGTTCAGGAGTTTGAGACCAGCTGGAGCAAGAGACCTCATCTCTACCAAAAATAGAAAAACTAGCTGGGCTTTGTGCTAGTCATCTGTAGTCCCAACTACTTGGTAGGCTGAAGCAAGAGGACTGCTTGAGCCCAAGGGTTTGTGGTTGCTGTGTGCTATGACATCAAGTCACTCTACTCAGGGCGACAAAGTAAGGCTCTGTCTCAAAAAAAAAACGAGCTCCTTGGGGCTGGGATTATGTGCTACTGGATCCCAGGACCTGGTACACAGTAAGTGCTCAACAAGTGCTTACTTAAAGGTCAGGTGGGGGAAAGGATAGATGTCAGAAGACAGAACTGCTTCTCTCAGGCCTACTGGCTGGCTTCTGTCAAGCCCCAAGTCTATCTTACCATTGTGGTTCACCCCTGCTCCCAGTGGAACCTTGTCTGGCAGCTAAAGGGCCTCATGAAGTGGGTGTGAGCCAAGCATCTAGACACACACCACGTGAGAGGGAAACCCGAGGGGCTGTCTCTCCCTGGGGCTTTCTGAACAGGCCATGGAGAGGAGCTGTGTGGCCTGGCCCCACATATGTGCAGGAAGAGAACAGATGGCTATTCAGCTCCCTGGGGATAGGCAATGTGTGGATCTGCAAAGGCCAGATCTAGACAGTTGATGGATGGCCTGATGGCAGGGTGACCACCAGGAGCTGTCCCTGTGGGGCTGCAGTCATCAGGATACGCCGCCCAGGAGCCTTGAGGAGGCGGAAAGACTCTTTTCTTGGTGTGGAACTGAGATTAGAACTGCTGTCAAGAAAAGGAACAGTAGGAGGAGTGGGAGGAAGAGGAGAAAGACACTGAGGGTACCAAAGAGGCTATAGCACCCCTGTTTCAGCACCTGAGTCTGTCCTAGGAAGCTAGAAATACTGGGCTCACCCTGCTCCTCTCTGTGGTGGTGGCACAAGTCCCCACCACCTACCTGGGGGGTTAAGATACAGACCTTCTCTCAGCCCTGTGTTTCTTGTTGTCCTGCCAGATGGCTCTAGGAGATGCAAGGGGATGGCACTTTCTAATACATCCCCTGCTGGCTCCTCCAGGTTGATGCCAGGGTAAGAAGTCCCTTGGGAGCTAGAGTGAGCCAGCATCTCAGAGACGCATAGTACCGGCTGTAACTTGGAATCCACCAGAACTTCCAAAGCTAAACCACTCACTTCTCCAGGGATGGGACAGCAGCAGCTGATGAGAAGAAAAGGTGGCTAGGAAATGTGAGATGCCAGGGTGATCCCTGTGCTATAAAGAGAAAACTAAACAGCATCTGGGATGCCAGGCCCAGGGCCCCGGTTCAGCAGGGAGCTGGCAACAATCCCCTGGGGGATTCATTCTTTAAGAAGAAAATTCCAACTGTTAAAAGCAATGCTAGGCTGGAAGAAAGTAGACAGGCATGGCAATGCTTTACCGTCATTGGCTCTGAGGTAAAGACCACTCCCTCTTTCTTCTTCCTCTAAATTGTGGTTCTCTGAGTTCAGCCCAGCTTGGAGGCTAATACACAGTAGGTGCTCGATGTGCTTCTAGAATGAATGAGCCCTGGATTCCACACAGGCTCCTTCCCACTTACTACTGCTCCTTGACTACCAAGCTGCCTAAACCAAACCAGCCCCAACTCCAGCACTTCCTGCCAGAGTCTGATCCTGCCACTTTTAGTCCCTTCCATGCCCAATGTGCTTCTAGGTTGAGCAGCCATCCCACTTCCTCTCAGTGGGAGAAAGCTGAGACCAGGACTCTGCCTGTTTCCTTAGCACTTCCTCCCATTTCTAATTTTAACACATCTGGCTGGTTACTTACTGCTGCAAAGTCCTAGCCAGGTTGTGTACAGGTCAGGCTGCAAAGGCCAGATCTAGACAGTCCTAAAAGCCACAACTGGAAGAGAAGGATGGCCAGAGGTCAACTTGTCCTTCATCTGCTGCCTCCAGACAAGACATTCCAAACTGATATGTAATCAGCCTATCAAAAGACCCCTGGACTCCCTTGAGAGTTTGAGCTCCCTTAGAGAGCTGCTCCTACTGATCTGATCTAAATCTCTTTCACTCCAGTGCCTGCCACTGCTCTTTTGTGTGGGCAGGATAATAGTTGGGATCTCAGGGATAGCCAGGCCATACTATCTGTGCAGGTTTGATCCCTGTTGCTTTTCTAAGACCATGCTTTTTCTTCTTCAGGGAGAGGTAATAATGGCTCTTGGGGCCCAAGCGTTTTTTTTGCAGATCAAATCCAGTCATTCCCCTGTTTCAAACCCTTCAATGGCCCCATTTCACTAGAATAAAATTTGAACTCCAACCGTTATTTACAAGGTCCTTCATGAACTGGCCCCTACTATCTCTGCAACCTCACCTGGTATTACCTTGCTCACTCAGGGACAAGAAGAGGCTCTGGCCTTAGGTCATCTTCCCAGGAGCTATAACCACAAGCAGCTATATAGCTCAGATGTTCCATGACAGCCCCAATTTGAAACTGACTTTTTTTTTTTAACCTCCAATATCTAAATAACATGGACATACTATATTATATTGTCCAGATTGTCTCTCTCATGACTGGAAGTGACAGGCACATGTTAGCCTATATGTTCCAAGTTAGGAATTAGGAAATATATGGTGGCCATAAATTTCATATGCAATTTAAAATAGTATTGGGAGGTGTCTATGGCTCAAAGGAGTAGGGTGCTAGTCCTGTATATGGGAGGTGGTAGGTTCAAACCTGGCCATGGCCAAAAACTGCAAAAAAAAAAAATAATAATAATAAATAATAATAAATAAAATAGTATTAATTTAAATTGCACACAAACTTTCTGGCCACCCTGTATGGTACCCTAATCCATCTGATATCATGAAGCAGAACACTTTCATGGTAATTATCAACCAACATCAGACCCCTCCTAAGATCTATCAGAGATGCAGCTAAGTTCAGGCAGAACTTGGTCTAGCCCAATATCTGTGAAAAAGGCATTATGCTATATTCGGTCAAGTCAATCCAACAGACACAGAACACTGGACAAAAACATCAAACCATGGGTGGCCCCTGTGGCCAGTGAGTAGGGCGCTGGCCCCATATACTGAGGGTGGCAGATTTGAACCCGGCCCCAGCCAAACTGCAACAACAACAACAAAAACAAAAAAACAAAAACAACAAACCACAGGCCTGGCTAAACTGTAGAGGACTCTACCACACAGAACTTTGGGGAACCTTCCTCAGCTCCTAGACAAAGTACAGAGACAAAGATGTGATTTCTTTAATGAACACCTGGTGTAGGACAGTTTCTCTTGAGATCACTCCTACCTGCAGGCTCAGAAAGTGAACGGCAGGCAACCTCATTTACACATTTGCTGGGTTCTGACTGCAGCTCTTGGTTACCCCAATCACCCACCTTGGTACAACAGCAGGAGATGCCAGCATTCCTGATCCCTGCTCACCCCTGGTACCCATGGAAGCACTCACATCAGCTGGCTCCCTGCGGGGTCCCTCGCTGCTGCGCAGCCAGCTCCGACTCAGCTCACTGAGCTCTGGGATGGGCTGCACTTTGAGCCGTACACTGTCCCCGGACTGCCGGATCATCTCCACAATTTCATCCCTTGACTTGCTTTCCACATTGTGCCCATTAATCTCCACCAGTCGATCTCCTGGCACCAGCCCCAGGGCCAGGTCCTTGGTGCCTGCACCAGGCTCAGCAAAATGGACTACCCGCCGATAGGCCTGGCCCTCAGGGCCCCGATCCAGCATGGTTGTACGCCGCAGGGAGAAGCCAAAATCTCCAGTGGGCCGTCGCTGAAGCTCCAGCTCCCGGAGAGCAGGTGGGGGAAGGGGCACTACGGGGGGCAGACGCAGGTCAGCTGGAAACTTTTTAGTTACCAGCTCAGGAACTCGGGACCGGGGCCCTGGTCGAGGGATGCCCACGCCAGAATGCTGCATCAGCTGTCCCTCTAGAGTCCTCACCTCCACCTGTGGTGATGGGGCAGCAGAGTGCTCCGAGGGGGTTGAGGTCTCTGAGGCACTTTCATCCCGGCTACGCTGGGAGAAGGAGAAGCGCTTCACAATCATCTGTGAGTTCTGCTTGGCCAGAGAGCCAAACTTGGCCGCCCGCTGCAGCACAGAGCCTCGGAAGCTGCCTTCTTCACCCTTGAGGTCATCACTGGAGCTGGCTGTGCTTAGGTGGCCTGAGTCCAGGATGATGCTGCCTCGGTTACTGTCGGAGTCAATGTCAGTCAGGTGCAGGTCAGAGCCACTGGCTACCTTGATGGGGATGGGGTTAGAGATCTCCAGGCGCGTCTTGGATTCACGCTTAGAGGAGCGGTTCAGGTTGAAGAAGCCTCGTCGCAGGCTCATTTCCTCCAGGCTCCGGAGCTCAGCCGCTGACATCCGCTCCTTCTTTTCCTTTTTCTCCTTCTTCTCCTTCCGCCCACCATCTTTGTCCTTGTCTTTCTTCATTAGGTTAAACATGGTGAGGGTGCTGTTTTTAGGGGTGGCACCCCCAGAGGATTATAAGTGCTTAGTACAGGGTCTTTGTGCCCCACTTTGCTGCTGCAAACAGAAACACACAGAAAAAGAAAAAGTTATTCGAGCAGAGTCTCTTCCTGTGTCTCCAGTCCAGACAAAAGCAGCTTGTTGAGCTACCCCTGAGGAAGTACTTGCTGTGTGCCAGGCACTCTGCTTTGCCCAATACTGTCTCAGTTAATTTAATCCTCATAACATTTCTGTAGATAGGTGCTATTACTACCTCATTTTACAAATAGCAAACTTTAGGTTTAGATAGGTCTGTAAAAGTCCAAACTCCAAAGACTGTCATTTACTTGAATCTCTGATAGATCGAAACTTAGGTGTGCCTGAAGGTAGCATTTGGGAGACCTGATCTCCTAGAACATGGATTAATCAAGCCAACCAGGGACCTGACTTAGGATTCAGACACAAAGAAAAGAGGCTGAGTACACCAACACCTCCCTGCAGCTAGCCACTGAAGCAACAGTGGCTGTTATCCCTAGAGCAATATCCTTAGGCACTGCCTAACAAAAGAACCAATATGTATTTAATGGCTATCACTTGCCAGGGATTATACCACGCATCTTACATACACTATCTCTTTTGAACCTATAGCATTCCTGCAAGGTAGGTATCCTTATCTCCAATTCACAAATGAGAAGAGCAGGACTCATTTTAAGTTAAGTATGTTAGTTAGGCTAATAAGTGGACATGCCAGAATTGAATAGCAAGAACTACATTCTTTCCAGGGCCTGGGTGCCCACAGTGAAGCAGGGAGGGAAGGAAGGGGAAGTTCCAGACAGAACAGAGGATGGACAGCTGCAGGGTGGGGGTGGGGTAGGGTCTGCGGGATAAACAGGATCCTGAAAAACTCACATCCTTTTCCCCAAACCAACACCTAAATATAGCCTCGGGAAGAAAGTTGTGGCATCCTGAGAGAAAATCCCAGCTCCAGGACACCAGCAACTATGGCGCCAACCTACCCCACACCCCTGCACACCCAAGTGGGGATGGGACTGAGAAAAACCTGGTGAGGAGGAGTTGAGAATCTTTCTTGTTCTAACCGGCAGGGAACAAGAAGTGGGCCACACCACCTAATTAGAAATTAAATGTCATTTTTTCTTTAGTGAATGTCTCTCCGAGTTTCAGACACAGGAGCCATAAGCTTACCCCTTCTAGTAATGGTCTCGTGCCAGGCCCAGGACAAGCCTTTCCTCTCTGTGTACCCCCAGTCCTCACAACCAAACAGGGCCCACCAGGCTCCCCATTCTACCTAGAGGGACCCCTTCTACCTAGAGGCTCCCCATTCTACCTAGAGGTACCCCAACACAGGTACAGCCTCCTGGAAGGCATCCAAGCCTGGAACTCCCAAAGGGCCTGGTGCAATGGCTAATTGCTCCCTTGCCCCAGGACTCTGACCCATGTGATTCCTGGCAGACCAACAAATCTTTCTAAAGTAGCACTGTCCATAAATATAATAATATATCTTAAGTCATATGTGTAATTTGAAATTTTCTAGAGGCCACACTAAAAAAGGTAAAAAGAAACAGGTAAACTTTAATGTTTTTAATTTAATTAATTAATTAATTAATTTTTGAGAGACAAAGTTTTACTCTGTCACCCAGCCTGGAGTACAATGGCACAGCTTACTACAACTTCAAATTCCTGGGGTAAAGCAATCCTCCAGCTCAGCCTCCTAAGTAGCTGGGACTATAGCCCCTTGCCACCATGCTTGGCTAATTTTTTAATTTTTTGTAGAGATGGAGTCTCACTGTGTTGCCCAGGCTGATAATATTTTATTTGAGGTGATATATCCAAAATATTGTCATCTCAACATGTAATCTATATAAAAAATATTGAGACATTTTACATTCTCTTTTCCAAATTATATCTTTGATATCTGGTGTGTATTTTACACTTGGAACACATCTCAATTCAGACTAACCATATCTCAAGTATTCAACAGCCCCATGAGGGTAGTGGCTATTGGATTATACAATGCTGTTCTAGAGAATTCTTTAGGAGAGCACATCCAAAGAGGCAGAAAATCTGGCCTAGTCACTAGCTCCCTGGGAGCCTAGCATGAGCCATGTTCCCCTCTGACCTCAGGTTCTACTTGGTGAAACAAAGTGCTTTCTGAACATGCACAGTACCTTGGAAGACAGGAAATCTAGGGCCTAAGAGGCAGACAGCCAAGGGCCTAGGCCAGCTACATCTGAACTGCTTTGGAGTATAGGAATGCCTGACAGCTAGCATCCTCTCTTCAAAGCTCAACTTTAACACAGGGAATCTCTCTCCTCCTAAATGTTGACAGGGGTGACAGACC
The DNA here is from genome assembly GCA_963574355.1 of Loris lydekkerianus. NCBI lineage: Eukaryota > Metazoa > Chordata > Mammalia > Primates > Lorisidae > Loris > Loris lydekkerianus. The sequence continues at coordinate 53,642 of CAUYPK010082904.1, forward strand.
TACCACATACAAAAATGTGAAATCTTCAACTGGTTACTGCCTATCCTACCACTCACCCACCTCTACCTGCACAGTCTTAAAAGAACTGGTTTAGAAAATGATCCTAGGTGGGGAATGAGGACAGAAATCCACCTTGGGGACTTCGAGGGAACATATAAGAGTATCTTGGCCTCAGCCCAACCACAGAGAACACAACTGCCTACAGTGCTATCCCACCAAGACACCCAATTCTCACTTTGCAATCCTTATCCCAACCTTGTTTTTTGCTGGGGCCTTGGTAGCTAAGCAGTATCAATGGAAAACAGCCCCCAGAATTTCAGAATCTTTGAGCTAAAAAGGTCCCTGAGAAGTAATTTCATGTAAATCCCTCAGCAAAATCCATCTTGTTCCTCAGTCACTGCAGCAAGCAGGAACAACAGTCAGTCATAGCAGCAGCACAGGTAATAGCATTAGCCATAAGTTTTAGGAGATTTGGTATCCAGGCTTGGATCTGCTAACAAATTGCTGGGGAACCTTGAGCCCCTTGATCTAGGCCTCTCTTCATAGCTCTATATTTTCAAATATCTAAGCCTCTTGGAGATGCAACTTATTATGAACCTTTTCCCAACCCTGGAGCCTTCAGAGACTAAGGCCACGTCAGCCCTTCCCTCACTATCCCTGTCCTGCCACTATCATCTACACAGCTCACAAGGCACCCTTTTTCCACTGTCACCCCCATAATTGCCAGGCCTCGCTATGGACTAGTTCTGTCCTAGAGCTACCTGACTCCCTGTAGCCTTCTCTTCCAGGACCAGATGTAAAATGCAACTGTTGTTCCTATGCTCCTCACCCCCAATTTGCTAGACAGCTGGGCTCCATCACCTACTTGTAGACAGGCAAAACTAACATAGGGTGAAAAAAAAATCAGAACAGTGGTTACCTCTGCAGGGTAGGAGTGGAGATGGTATGAGAAAGGGCATGAGGGTGATGTTCATGCCCTGTACACTGCCTGCTGTTTGGGCTGACAGGTATAAGCATTCGTCAACAATTAACAAATAGGGTGGCGCCTATGGCTCAAGGAGAAGGGTGCCGGTCCCATATGCTGGAGATGGCAGGTTCAAACCCAGCCCTGACCAAAAACCACAAACAAACAAACAAACAAAAAAAAAAAAAAAAATCAACAAATAGTGTACATAATATTTAGGCATTTCAATGTGTGTAAATATTCACTCAAAAGAAAAAAAGAATTGTAAATAAATGTACTAAAGTACTGGGGGTAAAATATACTGATGTCTACAATTTACTTTGAGATGTGGCAAAAATTTAAGATACTTTGATGGCTGGGTCAAGGGGTACATATGTGACATTAAGAAGAGGAAAATGTTAATTGAAGAATCTAGGAGGTAGAAAGTGTTTGCTAAAAAATCCTTTAACTTTTCTGAATGTTTACAGATCTTTGAGATAAAATGTTGAGAAAAATTATGTATCTATCAGGTATGTACTAGATTCAAGTGATATAAAGGTAAACAAGCCTACTAAAAGCGCTCAGGCTTTGAATGTCAGGTTATAAAAATGGGAACAAATCCGAGTTAATAGCTATGCAATCTTGGGTAAGTCATTTAAGGTCTCTGTGACTCCATTTCTCCATCTATATAATGGCGATAATGTTAATAGCACATACCACATAAAGTATAGGAATTACAAGAAATATGTATATAAGCCCTTCCTATAATGCCTACCCCATTCAAGAATAATACCTAATAGCCGCATTTTTTTGCTGTCTAAGTGAAATACTAAGATGATAATAGAGTGCACAAGTGTAACTAAGACCTTTGTACATGGAAAGTAAAGCCCAAAGAAGTAAAGGCAACCTAGTAAGCACATGGCCGAGTTAGATGACGCTAGCTTCCCTATATTGTTTTAATTTTTCACAATGAGAATATTCAGTTGATAGGGGTATGTGTGTGTATATACATATTTAATCCCAGGGTAATGGGATTATTTGTAATTTTTCTTCTACTTTTTTTTTTTTTTTTTTGGTGGAGACAGAGTCTCACTTTATCCCTTGGTAGAGTGCCGTGGAATCACACAGCTCACAGCAACCTCCAACTCCTGGGCCAAGGCGATTCTCTTTGCCTCAGCCTCCCAAGTAGCTGGGACCACAGGTGCCCGCCATAGTGGCCAGCTATTTTTTTGTTGCAGTTTGGCTGGGGCCGGGTTTGAACCTGCCACCCTCAGTCTAGGCACCAATATGCTACCCACTGGGGCATAGGTGCTGCCCAGTTTTTCTTCTACTTTTCTAGATGCTATTTATTTCCTACAGAATAAAAAGTTTTTTGTTTTTGTTGGGTTTTTTTTTTTTTTGGCAGTTTTTGGCCGGGGTTGGGTTTGAACCCGCCACCTCCAGCATATGGGGCCAGCACCCTGCTCCTTTGAGCCACAGGCGCTGCCCAGAATAAAAAGTTTTAGTATTTGTATAAAATATTTGATGCACTATATAATGTGTATATTAAACTATAAATATATGTAATATGTAGGATAAATGTAACAAGCTCTTTGAACAACAGTCAGGAAAGATTCATTACAAAAATCTACCATTGGTCATCTCTGGGTGGTAGGAGGAAAGAGGGGTAACACTTGAGCTTGTCGACTTTTTTCCAGCCTGTTACTTTAATGATTTTAAAGACCAAAAAAACCCAACAAAAACCAAAGAAGGTCTTGCCAAAGTAGTAAGCAAACCATTAACATTAAAGCTGTAAACGGGTTTGCAATAGTTTAAGGATTGCCTTGGTATCTTGCAAAAGTTTCAGTGACTTGGGGGACTTGGTTAAAATATATTTCAGTGGTGTCTTGTGGCTGTAAGTGGGGACAGATTTAAATGGGTCACCCAGCTTCTGGCAAAGTAGAAACCCCAGGAAATGGAAACTATAACGTTAGCACCCCAGAGGAGGGCGCCCAGACTAGGCTGCTGCGGGAGTATACATAGGTCAGTTCCCCAACCCCCACCCCAGACCACACTCATAAATAAATACAAAGGAAATACTTTCCCAAGAGAGCCTGCCTCCCTCTTTCGGCCTCTGACCTCCCCTGAGCGGCCGTTTCCGACAGCCCCAAGGCCCCCAGCTTGGTGCTGGCCCGCACCGAGGTCTGACTGCAAAAGCGGCCCGGTGGGGTCGCGCAGCACCTGGCCCAGCCCGGTGGCCCACGGGAGGCCGCCGCCGAGCCTGCTCCTGGCGGGTTCTGCTGAGCTCCGCAGCGTCCGGTGACTCACTGCCAGGTCACACGGAGCTTATCTGGCACCAGGTGTGCTCCCTCACTCCGACTGCACGCTTCTCACATGACATCAGCCGGCCCGCCCGCCACAAGCGCGGGGAGCCGGCGGCCCTCTGCGTTTCCAGGCTGCCGGGCCGGCGCAGCCGCAGCCCCGCGGCGCCTCCCGCTGTAATACCGTCTCCCCCGGAACGCAGAAATCCCGCGGGCCGGAGACACGAGACAGCAGAAAGATGCCAGCAGCCCAGCCTAGTCCCCTGCTGCTATTCCAGGTACACCGCTCTGCCCCAAGGGGCCGCTCAAGTCCATAACAGCCCCACTCAGCTCCAATCCCTTCTGTGTGACCTTGAGCAAGTCCCGTCCCCTCTCTGGGCCTCAGCTATTTCAGTTCTAAAATCTAAAAGGGCCTGAGATCTCAGACTTGGTCTTAAGACTTTCCCGGCGAGTATTCTATTCAGCCACAAACTGCAGGTTCTAATTCTACTCTGCCCCTGACATGTTGTGTGACCTTGAGCCCATCATCCAACATCTATGAATACCAGAGAATAATAAAAATAACCCCTTGTAAATAAACATAAAGTACCTAACAGAGAGCAAAGGCCTTGGGCCCAGTAAAGTCATCAGTCCAACAACTCAAACCACTGGCTGACTTAAAACTGTTTGAAATGTCAAAGAATGTGCATAATTTACAAGTCACACAATTCCCACCTCCAGAAAAGGTTAGGGAAGTGAGGGAGCAGAGAGTGGAGGCTCACCAGGTCTGCTCCCCGCCCTCAATCCAGCTCTCACCTCTATACCTCCCCACCCCCTTATTCAAGCTACCTTGGAAAATGCTGGGGGTGGGGGAGGAATGGTGAAGGTGGTTGGGGTGTGCAGATCTTAAAGCACTCTCTTGGCCTGGCCCAAAGCAGAATTTAGAAACTCCATCAAGTCCCCATCCCAAGTCCTGTCAGCACACAGTGAGCTGGACCATCCCATTCCCCTCAAATCTTTTTTTTTTTTTTTTTGAGACAGAGTCTCACTTTATTGCCCTCGGTAGACTGCTCTGGCAACACACAGCTCACAGCAACCTCCAACTTCTGGGCTTAGGCGATTCTCTCTCCTCAGCCTCCCGAGTAGCTGGGACTACAGGTGCCCACCACAACACCCGGCTATTTTTTTGTTGCAGTTTGGCAGGGGCGGGGCGAACCTGCCACCCTGGGTAGATGGGGCTGGTGCTCTACCCACTGAGCCACAGGCGCGCCCAACCCCTCAAATCTTTAAACTACATCAAGCCGGAGCCCCTCAGCTTTATCCACCATACCTAGTAGAGGCCTAGGGCCCAGGGCCACTGACAGGACCTGGCTCACATGGATGTTCTGGTTCCCACCGGAGGCATCCGCTCCGGGTAAGAGAGTCTGGCTGGGAGGACCTCTGGTTTGAAGGAGCAAGAACAGCTCTGCTGCTCTGGAGACCTGTGACACACCAAGTCCGGATCAAGGCTTCCTGAGTTCTAACAACTCCCTGCTCCACCCCAGCAGGGTGGATTCTCCCTTTCACATAAGCTTCAGTTCTGCCCCGCCCAATCCATCTTTAGGTACCTGCTTCTGGGAGACTCCAGAGTTTTCAGGCCCAATTTCTGAAGACACAAGCATCCCATTATGAGGAGCCCCAGCAAAGGGGTTCCAGGCAAGTGGCTGGTTGCCCAGACTAACTAGGAGTGAGGTTGAGAGACAGGCAGGAGTCAGAAAGGGCATAATCCACTGAAGGCTTTCAGGAAAGTCTGGGGCACAGGAGAAAACCATCAGGCACACACCCTGGCACCTGAGCCAGGCCAGGAGAGCAAACAAAGTAGACACTCACAGCTACCAGGTGCTAGGTCATCAACTGTTCAAAGTTCAAATCTCCCAAAGGAAGTGACCGCAAGCCCATGATCCCTCTCGCTCCATCCCTCATAACCCACCTACAACCCTTCCCATTCTTCTAATCCCCCCCAACACAATACTGCTCCCAAAGCCATTGTCTTCCTGGGATTGTGCCCCAGCCCTGTGCCCCAGCCTCGATGCCCTCAACCCCAGATGGAAAAACACACTTCCACCAGAGGCTATACATAACCAGTCATGTCAAGTCCAGAAACCAGAAGCATGTTTCCTGGAAAGCCCTCATCACAAAAGGACAGAGGGGAAGCTGAGGAGGTGGCAGGCCATTGACAAAGAGCCAAGGAGGCTTGTCAGAAAGCCAGAGACCTCAGGAGAGCAACACTCAATATCCCCAAATAGAAAGTAGCCCCAATCAAAAAAGGGTGGGGAATGTTAGGCCAGACCTGTTGCCATGCCTACAGGATACCAGCTTGTCAAGGAAAGGGCTCTAGATCTGGTAAGCATAAAGAAAGGCAGCTTCATTCCATGTGTTCTGGATTCAATGTCCTGCCAAGGTGATCTTGCTTTTAATCACCAGGGTGACCTTCCCTCCCTCCCACCACAGCCCCAGTGCATACACACCTTCCACAGTTCACTGTGTAGAGGGGCAGGTACAAAGGTCTCCTCAGCCACAGCCATGCCAGGGACTCGGAGAGACAAAATGAACCCAGCAAACTAGCCTATCATTGGCAAAGAGAAGGAGAGGGAAGCCAATTCTATAATTTAGGGGGGCCTGAGGGCAAGACAGCCTTAGCCAGGAGAACTCCTCTCAGAAAGCATTCTCATCATCCCCACACCAGCACAAAGTAAGAAGCCAGCACAAACTAAGAGGCCAACCCCAAACATATGCCCCTTGACCAAGTGACCAGGCAAATTGAGTACCAGCTTAAAAAACAAACTAGCTGTCTTCCTTCTCACCTCCCCCCACCTCTGGCTTATTCCGCCCTCAGCCTTTCCAACTAATCAGCAGGACACATGTGCCTTGCAACAAGGCAACACCCCCATTCCACCCCCACAACAAAGCCTCAACTTGTGGTGTGTCCCTGTAGGCCTTATCTTAGCCAGGAACTCCTGACCAGGCTAGGTACCAGGCAGCGTCCCCCAACACGGGGTGGGGGGCAGCTAACCCCACCATCTCCCCATCCCATTGGCGAAACAACCGGCATGACAGGTTAGCAGGGCGGGGCGTCAGGGCGGTCTCCTAGAGGCCTGGGGCAGGCTGTACGACCTTCCCACACACACCCCACCCCTTTGCAGGGAAAGGTGAGGTGAGCAGCCGTCACTGGGGAGAGCCTCCACTCCCTAATCCCCCAAGTCTGCCATTTACCCCCACCCCCACCCCCACACTCTCATTCCGTCTTCTGTCCCAAGGGGAGGGGGCCCAGGGAAGCGGGGTCTCCATTGTTTTGCCAGCTGTCTAGCAGCTGCTGCTTTGAGAGGAGCCCACTGTCGGCCTGGCAGTGAAAGAGTGAAGGCCGCTGGGAGGGATAAAGGGCTCAGTGGAGGTGCTCGCCTTCCCCGCTACCTTCCTCAGCTCCTTGCTCCATCGCTGTATCGGGGGGCCTGGGCCTGGCCCCGAGAAGCCCCCACCCCCATAGCTGCAGCCCCAACCCCGAAGCTCTGGGCCACCTCGGCTCCTCCAAGTCCCGAATCTCCCCAAACTGAGGCCACCCTGTCCTGCCTCCCCGCGTCCCCAGGCTGGCCGGAGGGGCCGGAGCTGCCCTACCCCAGCCCTCCCCTCTCAGTTGGACCCCGCTCCCGTTCGTCGAGCTCCACGGCGCCGCCAGGGACGGGAGCCGGGAGTCCGGGCCGCCGCTTCCAGGGGCCAGGGCAGGAGGAGGAGCCGGCGGGCCCCGCCGGCCGCCCGTCCACCCGGCCGGAGCCCGCCCCGCCGCCCCACTGCCCCACCGCCCCACCGCCCCACCGCCCCACCGGGCCCGGCTAGCTACCGAGGGGCCGCCCCCGTCTCCCCGCACTCACCGGCCGCCGGAGCCCGCCCGGCAGGCAGCAGGAGCGGAGACACGGCATCCAGCGGCCCCGGCCCGGTCCGGGCAGGAGCGCAGCGCGGCGCGGCGCGGCGCAGCGCCGCCCCCAGCGACCGCGCGAGCCGAGCCGAAAGGGAGCTCCCTGCTGGCGGCTCCGAGAAAAACGCCCGGCCTGCCCGGCAGCGCTAGGCGCGCCTCCAGACGCGGGCCATGCGGGCACCGGCGCTGCCCTGGGAGACTCTGTCCGCAGTGGGCTCCGAGGCCCCTCTCGCTGTGCCCGAGAGGCCCTGCCTGCAGGTCCTGTCTGTCCTGAGCGCTGGAGGCTGCTGGACATGTCCGGAAGTTGGTTAGTGGCCTGCCCAGGGTAGGCATCAGGGTTGTGATAAATGTGTAGAAGAGGTTTTGTCTAACGCAGACACTGGACTCTGCAGGCTATGCCCAGGGCAGTGCTACCTTAGAGGAAGCAGTTGAGTCTTGCTGGCCACCTCTTCCCAAGGTGGCTAGGCCCTGCTGGATGGCACCAGCTGGCTCAGTCCATAGCAGGTTCTGCCTGCCATGTCCAAAGTGGCACTGTCCGAATGCACTCCCCAAAGTGGAAACAGTCTCCCAATAGCCTGCTCTGAAAGAGCCCCTTCTAAAGTGAAGCTGCCCAAGAGGTATACCAGGGCGCCAGAGCACCGCCATAAGTGGCACTCACTCTCTGAAAGAGTTCACCAATGCCAAGTTTAAAACCCTTCTGAAGCTCTTTGGAATGCAGTCTGTCCCTGGGTCTGTCATGTCCTGTGGTATCAAGTGAGCTGCTCTATCCAACTCAAAGAGGTTTTAGACTTCCTGGAAGAGGCCAAGAGGTGTTCAGAGACCAGGCCTCCAATATAGGTGCTATGTCTTGATTGGAAAGAGAGAAGTGGACATTTCTCCAGGCAGTGTCCATGCTGGAGTGGGGTGCCCCAGAATGTGGAAGAAATTGGGTGGGGTGGTGCAGGAAAAAGGGTACAGCAGATAATGGTAACTGCCCTCCCCCCCAGACAGCCCAAACAGGAACTTCTCTAGGCAAGGGTGGCACAACCCGACAGAACAGGAAAGGCTGGAGAGTAGAGTGAGGAAGAGACTTAGGAGCAGAGTTGAGTAAGAGCTAGGAATTCCTGAGGAATAGACCACACCAGTACAAGCAGTTTGGTTGTTTTTTAAATTTTTTCTTTTCTTTTCTTTTATTTATTTATTTATTTATTTATTTATTTATTTAGAGACAGGGTCTCACTTTGTTGCCCAGGCATGAGGCAGTGGCATGATAATTGCTCACAGCAACCTCAAACTCCTGGGTTCAAGACTTAAGCCTTATGTGATCCTCCAACCTCTGCCTCCTGGGGCTACAGGTGCCCACCCCCATGCCCAGCTAATTTTTCTTCTTTTAGTAGAGATGGGGCGTCAATATTTTGTTCAGCTAGTCTCAAACTTCTGACCTCAAGCTATCTTTCCACCCCCTAGGCCTGCCAAAGTGCTGGGATTATGGGCATGAGCTACCATGCCCAGCTGGGACGAGCATTTTGGATAAAGGAATAACCTGCAACTCAAACTCAATTTAACAAACTATGCCTGCTAAGTGCTAAATGCAGCCCCAGGCACTCTGAGTGACACAGAAGAAATTCAGATGTGGCCTGTCTCCAGGTAACTCACAAAGGGAACAGGTAGAGGTGCCTGAAGTAGGGCTCACCATGCTGTCATTCCTTGGAAGATGAGATAGAGACAGGTGCTATGATGGAAGTCCTAGTTGGCTGGAAGAGTGAGGAAGCTACTTCAAGAACATGACATTTGAGTGGAACCTTGGAAACTAGGTAGGAATGACTATCCCTCCTGCTTCCTGAGCACCTCCTTTATGCTAGACAATATCTTTATTCCTCACAACAAATTTATGAGGAAAAATTATTATTATAGATAGAAGTTGAGTGTGCATGGATTTTTTTTTTTTTTGCAGTTTTTGGCTGGGGCTGTGTTTGAACCCACCACCTCCGGCATAGGGGGCCGGCCCCCTACTCCTTTGAGCCACAGGCACCACCTGGGTGCATGGATTTTGGAGCCAGGCTGCATGGGTTCAGATCTCAGTTCTGACAAATACTAGCTGTGTTACTGAGTGATCTGTGAATTCTCATGTACCTCAGTTTGTTTATCTGAAATTGGGGATAATAATAGTGCCTCTCTCCCTCAAAGTTTATTTTAAAAATTAAAGGAGTTTAGTCTTTTCAACAAATGGTGCTGGAAAAACTGGACATTCATATATATATTTAAAAAAAAAAGAATCTAGGTATAGACCTTACACCCTTCACAAGCAAAAATTAACTCAAAATGGGTAACATATGGTCCCTAAAGTCACCACACATAGGGAAAATGGGAAATTCTAGCTAAATGTACCTTTACAAAATATTCATTACAAAATTTTACAAAATATTCTCTATGTGTTGGCCACCTCTTTGTAACATTTTATAATGTATATTTTGAAAGTAAAGTACATTTATCGTAGCACTCTTGGAGGCCAAGGAGGATGGATTGCCTGAGCATAGGTTGAGGACCAGGCTGAGCACACGTGAAACCCTGTCTCTAAAAAATAGCTGGGTGTTGTGGTGGGTGCTTGTAGTCCCAGCTACTTGGAAGGTTGAGACAAGAGAATCGCTTGAGCCCAAGAGTTTGAGGTTGCTGTGGGTGACAAAGTGAGACTCTGTCTCAAAAATAATAAATAAATAAATAAACAAACTTTTACCATAGCATCCAGCCAAAAGCTTGCACACAGGCTGGGTGTGGTGGTTCACACCTGCAATCCCAGCACTGGAGATGCTAAAGCTGGAGGATAGTGAAACTGTCTCTACAAAAACTGAAAACTGGGTCTGGTGGTATGTTCCTGTAGTCCCAGCTACTTGGGAAGCTAAGGTGGGAGGATTGTTTAAGCCCATGAGTTAGAGGTTACGATGAGCTATTATCACACTATTGCATTCCAGATTGGCTGACAGAGGGAGAAGTAAGTAAGTAAGTAAGTTAAGGAAGGAAGGAAGGAAGGAAAGAATTTAAAAAAAAAATAAGGAAGGAAGGGAGGGAGGGAGGGAGGGAAGGGAAGGGAAGGGAAGGGTTAAAAAAAAATAAGGAAAGGAGGGAGGGAGGGAGGGAAGGAAGGAAAGAATTTTAAAAAAAATTTTTTTTTAAATTCCTGCACACAGGCTCAGCGCCTATGGCTCAAGCAGCTAAGGCGCCAGCCACATACACCTGAGCTGGTGGGTTTGAATCCAGGGAGGGAGGGAGGGAGGCAGGTAAGCAGGGAGAGAGGAGACAGAGTCTCACTATGTCACCCTCAGTAGAGTGCCGTAGTGTTATAGCTCACAGCAACCTCAGACTCCTGGGCTCAAGTGATTCTCTTGCCTCAGCCTCCCGAGTAGCTGGGACTATTGGTGCCTGCCACAACAACGAGCTATTTTTTTGTTGCATTTGTCGTTTAACTGGCCTGGGCCAGGCTGGAACCCACCAGCCTCTGTGCATGTGTCTAGTGCCATAACCACTTTGCTCTGGACGCTGAGCCAGACATGGAGGAAACTTAAATGTATATTACTAAGTGAAAGAAGCCAATCTGAAAAAGCTACATACTGTTATGATTCCAACTATATAATGTTTTGGAAAAGGCAAAACCATGGAGATGGTAAAAAAGATTAGTAGTGCCATGGGTTAGGCAGAGCACAGAGGATTTTTAGGGCGGTGAAACTATTCTGCGTGATACTACAAAGATGGATACATGTCACCATACATTTGTCAAAACCCACAGGATATACAATACCAAGAGTGAATCCTAATATTAACAACTGACTTTGGGTGACAATGATGTGTCAATGTAGCTTCATCAATTATAACAACATACAACTCTGATTCAGGAGTAGGATGTGATAATGGGGAGATAGTCCATATAGAGGGGAAGGGGGCAGAGGGGAAATCTCTGTACTTTCTACTTAATTTTGCTGTGAACTTAGGATGCTTTAAAAAATACATTTTATTTTTGTTTGTTTTTGAGAGAGAATCTCACTTTGTCGCCTTCGGTAGAGTGCTGTGGCATTATAACTCACAGCAACCTCAAACTCTTGGGCTTAAGCAATCCTCTTGCCTCAGCCTCCTAAAGTTTATTGATTAAAAAACATTAAATTAGTTAATAGATAAAAAGAACTGTGCCCAGCATATAGTAAACACTAACTCACAGCGGAGGAAATGAAAGACAGATAGGTTTGTGACTTGAGCACAGCCTAAGAATGGCAGAGTCAGGATTCAAGCTGAAGTCCCCAAGGCCCCAAAGCCCATGTTCTTTTCCCTGCACCATGGTAGTGGAAGGAATAGGCATGTTAACATCTCTTTTGCTGGCTTGGTGCCCATAGCTCAGTGATACTGGCCACATACACAGAGGCAGGCGGGTTTGAGCCCGGCCTGGCCTTCCTAAACAACAACAATAAAAAAAATAGCTGGGTGTTGTGGCAGGTGCCTGTAGTCCCAGCTACTGGGGAGGCTGAGACAAGAGAATCTAAGCCCAAGAGTTAGAGGTATCTGTGAGCTGTGATGCCACAGCACTGTACCGAGGGTGACATAGTGAGACTCTGTCTCAAAAAAGAAAAAAAAAAAAAATCTCTTTTACTGACTTGTCTCAGTACCTAGGGCACTGTCAGGGTAGCACACAATATATATATATATATTTTTTAGAGACAGAGTCTCACTTTATCGCCCTCAGTATGGTGCTGTGGCATCACAGTTCACAGCAAACTCCAGCTCCTGGGCTTAGGCGATTCTCCTGCCTCAGCCTCCCAAGTAGCTGGGACTACAGGCGCCCACCACAATGCCCGGCTATTTTTTTGTTTTGCAGTTTGGCTAGGGCTGGATTTGAACCCACCACCCTCAGTAAATGGCGCCCTACCCACTGAGCCACAGGCACCGCCTGAGCACACAATATTTCTAAGAACTAGTTTTTTGCTTAAACTAGGAACCAGTTTCAGACACCAGGAAAGATTAAAATGCTAGGGCAACACTCACAGTGACACAGTGACTCTGGTTCCTGGTCACTTGTTGTTTGTCTTTTCTTTCCCAAAGGCCAGAATGATCCCTTCCCTGGCTCTAAGTAAAAGTAAAAGTAAAAGTAAAAGCACCCTCTCCACCTTGCACAGAAAAATGCCAGAGCAGTATTTGCACAAAAGCTCAGATGGTCATGGGAAGGCCAATTTTTCCAGAAGATTTCCAAAGTCTTAAGGCAATCTGACTTTAATTGAGGAGCCCCCTCAGAAGGAAGGTTGGAAATAAAAATCACTTCCATCGATTGAACCCCTACTTTGGGTCAGGCCCTTATGCTAACTCCTTGGTGCATTGGCTCATTTAATTCCAGTTACCTTATTAGGGAGGAGCTATTATTATCCCCATTTTGCAGAAAGCGAATTAATTTACCCAAGGCCATATGACTAATAAATAACAGAGCCCAGAATGCTTGCCCTAAACCACTCCTCTGGAGTGGAAAGTGCCTGGGCTTTGGGGCCATACAGCCTGGCTCTGGCAGCTGGCAGCAAGCTCCTTAGCCTCTCAATTTTCTTTCTTTCTTTTCTTTTTTTTTTTTTTTTTTTTTGAGGCAGAGTCTCACTATATCACCTTCAGTAGAGTGCCATGGCGTTGCAGCTCACAGCAACCTCAAACTCTTGGGCTTAAGTGATTCTCTTGCCTCAGTCCCCCAGGTAGCTGGGACTACAGGCACCCACCACAATGCCCAGCTATTTTTTGGTTATAGTTGTCATTGTTGTTTGGCAGGCCCAAGCTGAGTTTGTACCCACCAGCACCAGTGTATGTGGCTGGAACCCTAGCTGCTGAGCTACAGGTGCCGAACCATCCTTAGCCTCTCTAAACCTCAATTTCCTCATCTATAAAACGGGGATAATAATAGTGGCTACCTGTAAGGGTGCGAGAGGATGAAATAAGCAAATTCATTTAAAGCAATTAGCCCACTGCTTGAAACATAGTAAGTGATTAGCATGTTAGCTATTATTAATCTGAGTCTCTATTTCCTCATCTGTAAGATGGAAGCTGATAATAATATGTACAGTTATTTTGAGCCTTAGAAAAAATGGCAAATGTAAAGCAGGTAAAATGATGCCTATCACGTGGCAAGTTACCACAATATCACTCTCCAAAAAGAATTGAAAATAAGCAAATCTGCTTTTTTAAAAGTCCACAGAATTGCAAATGTGTCTGATAATTGGTGTTGTTCAAATGAAGAAAGCACACCTTTGAATGCTGTTCCTCAAAATGTATTTATTAGCTTAAGATCCTTTACCCCTTCACATAGGAGCTTGGCATATGGGTGGAGAATGTTTTCTAGGAAACTTAAAACGGCCAAATTTATAGAAGAGAGCACCTGCTAAAGATCAGTCCCAAATGAAGGAGCACATCTCTGAAATGACATTAAAAAGTTTCTACTTTGGGAAATTCAAAGACACGCAAAAGTAAACAAAATAATATAGTAACCCTCAGCTAGCCATCATACAACTTCAATAGTTACTAAATCTCATTCCAACTATTTTCCCACCTACTCCACACTCCCTATACCTGGTATAATTTTGAAGTAAATCCCAGATATCACATTATTTCATATGAAAAGATTTCAGTGTGTATCTCTGAAAGATAAGGATTCTTTTTTAAACACAACCACAATACCATCATCACACCTAATATTTTTTAACAATAATTATTTTATGTCATCAAATACTCAGTTATCTCCAGAATGAAAGTACCTCCATAAATTTCAATTATCTCTATAATTGTTGTTTAAAAAAAAAAATTTTGAATCAAATCCACACATTGCAATGAGCAGATGTGATCTTTTTTTTTCTTTTCTTTCTTTCTTTTTTTTTTTTTTTTTTGGAGAAGGAGTCTCACTTTATCACCCTCGGTAGAGTGCTGTAGTGTCACAGCTCACAGCAACCCCCAGCTCTTGGGCTTAGGCAATTCTCTTGCCTCAGCCTCCCGAGTAGCTGGGACTAGAGGCATCTGTCACAACGCCTGGCTATTTTTGTTGTTGTTGCAGTTTGGCCAAGGCTGGATTTGAACCCGCCACCCTCGGTATACGGGGCCAGCGCCCTACTCACTGAGCCACACGTGCCACCTCGGATATGATCTTTACATATCTTTTAATAAACAAGTTTCTCTTCTATCTCTTTTTTTTCTCCCTGTAACTTCTTTGTTGTAGGAACTAAGTCATTGATACTACAGATATTTCCACGGTCTGGATTTTTCTGATTGCATTCCCACAGTGTCATTTAACATTCTAGAATTGGTAGATAGATCTACAGGCTTGATCAGATTTACGTAAGTTTGATTTTTTTTTTTTTTAGCAAGCATACTTAATAGGGAGTGTAGTCTGCTTCCATCAGGAAACACACAGTATCTGGTGGTCTCTGAAATAACACCTTTAGACATCAGAAATTTATGATTGTCGGCTTGGCGCCCATAGCACAGTGGTTATAGTGCCAGCCACATACACCAAAGTTGGTGAGTTCGAACCCAACCTGGGACAGCTAAACAACAATGACAACTGCAACAAAAAATAGCAGGGCATTGTGGCGGGCACCTGTAGTCCCAGCTACTTAGGAGGCAGAGGCAAGACAATTGCTTAAGCCCAAGAGTTGGAGATTGTTGTGAGCTGTGATGCCATGGCACTCTACCGAGGGTGACATAGTAAGACTCTGTCTCAAAAAAAAAAAAAAAAGACTGAGGGTGTTCCCTGGATGTGTGGACTTTTCAGTGCTAAAACTGAGAAAGTCCCAGACATGAGTTGGTCACTCAAATAGAGACCTCTCAATAGCCAGTTCTAGAGACTACCTGCCTCTCTGGCCTGACCATTTCCACTTTGACCTGCCTTCCTTCTAGAACTTGGTCTCCAGAACCACTTCTCCTGGATATTCTTGCTGGATCTACATTTTGCTGGATCTACATCTACTTTTTGACCTTCAAAGCTGACACTTCTCAGGATTTCTTTCGTCGCCTTCTGCTCTTATAATCACACCTCTTCTACTGGGGAGATCTTGTTCATTCCCAGGACTTCCAAACACTTCTCACATTTCCATGGCAGATATCACTCTAGAGGCCAGCCTGGTATTTCCACTTTCATTTATAAATACCGCAAACTAATTGTGTCCAAAGCCAAATGTACAACCTTCCTTATCAACGTTTTCCTCTTTGGTAAATGACCCTAACCCTACTTCCCTGCCTCCTCTCCCCTCCTTAGCCACCATCCTCTCAGAAACCAAGTCCCATTGGCGCTACTCCTTAAATATCTCACCAATCTGCGTCACCCGCTCACCCCCACTGCCATCACCTCAGTTCAGGCCTTGTTAGCTCTCAGCTGGATAATTGCACTGGGCTTTTTGTGGTCACTTGTTTCTACTTCGTCCCATCTAAATTGTCCTCCATGTGACTGCCAAAGTGATCTTTCTAAAATACAAATATAATCATGTCACTCCCTGGCTTGGAATTCTTCAAAGATTCCCAATGGCCTAGCACAGGGGTCAGCAAACTTTTTCTATGAAGGGTCTAATAATTTAGGCTTTGCCGGCCAGGTGTTTTCTGTCTTAGCTACTCAACTCTACTACTGTGGCACAAAAGCAGCCATAGACATTACATAAATGAGTGGGCATGGCTGTACTGTGGTAAAACTTTATTTAGAAAAATAAGTGGCAGGACAGATTTACTGGAGGGCTCTAGTTTGCTGACCTCTGGCCTAGGGAATAAAATCCAAGCTTCTTAGTACAACCCAAGAGGCCCTTTACACAGCAGCCATGGGAAATGCCTTGCTCTTCCCCAAATATATCACCATCTCTTTGTATATGCTGTCCTCTCAATTTGAAACATCATTCTGCTAAGTCCAGGGAGCCCACTGATTCTTTTTGGGGAGGGGGGTGGCAGTGGGGTGGGGAGTGGGGAATAGAGTCTCACTCTGGCACCCTGACTAGAGTGCTGTGGCATTGTAGCTCATAGCAACCTCAAGTTTTTGGGCTCAAGTGATCCTCTTGCCTCAGTTTTCTTATTTTTAATGGAGACAGGGTTTAGCTTTTGCTCAGCCTGGTCTCATATTTCTGAGCTCAAGCAATCCACCCCTTTGGCCTCCCAGAGTGCTAGGATTACAGGCATGAGCCACCACACCTGAGGCCAGCCCACTGATTCTTTTTTTTTGAGATAGAGCCTCAAGCTGTCACCCTGGGTAGAGTGCCGTGGCATCACAGCTTACAGCAACCTCCAACTCCTGGGCTTAAGCGATTCTCTTGCCTCGGCCTCCCAAACAGCTGGGACTACAGGTGCCCACCACAACGCCCGTCTATTTTTTGGTTGTAGTTGTCATTGTTGTTTGGCAGGCCTGGGCTGGATTTGAACCCACCAGCTCCGGAGTATGTGGCTGGTGCCCTAGTCCCTGAGCTACAGGTGCCAACCCAGCCCACTGATTCTTAAGGTCCATTCCAAGTGTTAGTTCCTCTGTGAAGCTGCCCCACAACTTTGTCAGAAAGAGCTGGTCCTCTTTCACCGACTCCAGCACTCTCTACCTATCTCTCTTACCACATTCATCATTCCAGGGGTGTATATGGTATTTATTTGTCATCATCCCTTTTGACCATGATGCTTCAAGACCAGTCTTATTCATACTTCCTCCTCCCATTGCTGAGCACATTGCTGGATTGTGCTAGTAGAGTAGTAACTACTGCCAAACACCATACATGAGCTTTCATTTAATACTCGCAGTAAGTCCCATGAGGGTACGTACTATTTTTTTTTCTTTTTTTTTAATTGTTAAATCATAGCTGTGTACGTTAGTGCAATCAAAGGGTACAATGTGCTGCTTTCATATACAATCTGAAGTATCAAACTGTTCAGCGTAGCCTTCGTGGTATTTTCTTAGTTACTGTATGTAGGCATTTGTATTCTGCATTTAGTAAGTTTCGCCTGAGGGTACGTACTATTGTTGGCTCCATTATACAGGTAAAGAAATGGCAGTGGAAATAACTCGCCCAGGTCACACAGCTTGTAAATGGCATAACCAAGACTAGAACCCAGATCTCTAACCTTAAGTCCAGAGTTTGATGCTACAGTTTCAACCAGATGAGTTGTTTTGGCAGGGCCCTACGGCTCATGCCTGTAATCCTAGCATTCTGGGAGGCTGAGAGGAAAGAATTGCTTAAGCTCAGGAGTTTGAGACTAGCCCAAGTAAGGAGAACCCTGTCACTACTACTAAAAAAAAAAAAGATTAAATGAAGCCCATAGTTTCATACTATACTGACTGATAGTTATTTGTCTAATGAAAAAAATGCATTGAGATTAAATGTATTCATCATTTCCATTGCACAAGATGTCACAAGTATGTGAAAAGTGACTATCAGGAAGAGATTCCTGATTCCAAACAGGGAGAAGAGTTGGCTAAGGTCCCTAAGAACAAGGGGGCCCAGGAGATTACTGATTAGTTGATTATGAAAAAAGGGGACCTATGCTGCATTTCTACAATGTAACAGACATACAGCAAAGTGGACCACTCCCATTTTAAACCTGCCAACAACCTTGCAAACTGGGTGTTGTTATTCTCATATTTAAATGAGGAACCATGGTTTAAAGAAGTTAAAGATTGGCCAAGAACATGCAGCCAGATAGTGTCAGAGGCAGGATTAAAATGCAAGTCTCAATGGCTCCAACACTACAAGTAACTACTACAACTTCACCTTGTTCCAAAGAAGAAGTCTCCTGATTTCTCACATAGCACCTGGCTAATCATTCCATCTCTCTCCAGCTCAGAATTCCCACTTACAAAGGGAAGGGTGTAATCCTGCAGAGTTGGGGGAAAAAACCTCCATTATTTTTTCCTTGGAAAGTGGCTCTATATAAAAATCTATTTAAACTGTTCACTTAAAAATGGTTAAAAAGGGTGGTGCCTGTAGCTCAAGTGGCTAAGGCACCAACCACATACACCAGAGCTGGCAGGTTCGAATCCGGCCTACACCTGCCAAACAATGACAACTACAACCAAAAAATAGCTGGGCGTTGTGGCGGGCACCTGTAGTCCCAGCTACTTGGGAGGCTGAGGCAAGAGAATTGCTTAAGCCCAGGAGTTGGAGGTTGCTGTGAGCTGTGACATCGTGGCATTCTACTCAGGGCAATAGCTTGAGGCTTTGTCTCAAAAAAAAAAGGTTAAAAAGATAAATTTTGTTATATATATTTTACCATAATATAAAAAGGGAAAAAATCCATTTGGTATTAGGCTCTTTGCTTTAACTAACTATAATACAAGATAGTACAATACAAATATAAATGACAAGATAATTCAGATGAAAAAGGTAAACTATTCAACTTAAGAAATAAAGCATTATTCAAACTCTATTTGAACACTCAGTATTATCCTGCATTATCCTACCCCTTGTCAGTGGGGTCCACTATTCTGAATTGAATGTTTATCGCCCCCATGCATTTCTTTCTTTCTTTCTTTCTTTCTTTCTTTCTTTTTTTTTTTTTGAGACAGAATCTCAAGCTGTCACCCTGGGTAGAGTGCCGTGGCATCACAGCTCACAGCAACCTCCAATTCTTGGGCTTAAACCATTCTCTTACCTCAGCCTCCCAAGTAGCTAGGACTACAGGTGCCCTCCACAGCACCTGGCTATTTTTGTTGTTGTTGTTGTTGCCATTGTTTTACCTGGCCCTGGGTTGGGTTCGAACCCACCATCCTCAGTGTATGTGGCCAGCGCCCTACCCACTGAGCTACGGGCACTGCCATACCCCCATGCATTTCAATATGCGTTTACTACCTAGTATATATCCTCAAACAATATAAAGTATTATTTTGTCCAGTTTGTAAAAATAGTAGCACATTCTCTTTACTCTTCTGAAACTTCCTGGGTTTGCTCAACATTGAAAACTTCATATTAATATCATTAGCTCTGATGTATTCATGTTCAGTATTGTATAACATTCCCTTGTGTGAATACACCACCATCTAATTATCCATTCTTCTGGTGATAAATATTTATGGTTGTGTCTGGGTTTTGCTATTGCAAAACAATGCTTCTGTGAACATTTGAAAATATAACTTCCGGTGCTAACTGTATAAGAGATTTTCTGGGCTGTGTGTTTAGGAATAGAATTTCTGGGTCACAGGAGGTTCATGTCTCCAATTATACTTGATATTGTCCCCTCGCTTGGTAGGATCTAGACGTCAGTAACCTGAGGCGCAAGGAAAACAACTTCAACTGCAGCAAGCAGGAATCAAATTAGACCCCGGCACGACATTTCTTTGATATTAACAGATTGTCAGCAATTTGCCCAAGTTGTGGAAGGAGATGAAGGAATGTCTCTTCCTGTTGTCTGACATGCCTCAGGTGTAGCTCTATTTGGACTCAGTCCTAATTCTAGCCTAAAGATCTCAAAATTAATTAAATCGCCGTGTAGGAGTTGAGCCCCTATTCCAGGCAAAGTGCTGAGCTAGGAGCAGGATTGTGTGTCCTCTTCCTGCAAAGCACATGGTCTCCGTCCCTCCTTATGACTAAGATGAAAAGACCAGTCAGAGACACATGCAAAGTTACAGAGCAGGATGGGATTTAAATAACTGCTCTAGACCACAATAAAAGGGAAGTGACAAAACAGTGCATGACTAATTAGCAAGCTGAATTGCCACGGAGGCCCAGAGGAGAAAAAGACCAGAGGAGTGGTCAAGGAAGGCTTCGCAGAGAGAGGGCAGTACTTGATCACAGAAGAGTAGACGGAAAAACAGCATCTGCTGCTTGTTGAGGAGCATTGCGCGTCTGGTACTTCCCTTACATTGTCTTGTAATCCTTCACAATCCTGTGAAGTAGGTATTTTATACAGCAAGAAACTGATCCACCAAAGGACCAAGTAGATTGCCCAAGGTCACACAGCCAGTGAGTGGCAGAGCTGGATTTGAACTTAGTTCTGAAGCCTCCCAGGTCAGAGTTCCCCAGGAGGGAGCATGAGCAAAGAGTGGAGAATGAGGAGGCCTGGGAGGGTCATGGACACACTTCCAGGACAGCCAGAATGGAGGGCTTCTGCGGGAAAGAGTGGGTCCTCGGGCTGGGAGCAGAGCAAGCTGGTGGAAGGTGCTGGATACCAGTGGTTAATTCAAGGAGAGTCGGCAGGAGGGCAAGTGGAGGTTGGAATGGAGGGAATTCTTGGCAGGTGCAGCAATAGCAGTCCAGAGGAAGGAGAATGCAAACCTGAACTAGGGAGATGACACAGGGACCAGGAAGAGGGAACACATACAGGTGGAAGGAAGATTCATGTGGGGACTTGGCTACTAACAGCTGTAAGAGCTGTAAGAGGGAAGAGTTGACAATTAGCTAAGGTTAATACGATGGCTAATATTTATTGTTACCAACTACCATTGGTAAGCACTTTACATGTATAAGCTCATTTTATCCTCAACATTCTTATGAGGTAGGATCTATTATGATTCCCATTTTTTGAGTAAAGAAACTGGGGTACACAAACATTGTAACCTAATCATTTGTACCCTCATCTTAATTTGAAATAAAATTTAAATACAAAAAAGGAATTCCAGAGGTTTATCTTCTTTGCAGCCCTGGACACAAAGTAATGAAACAGGGGGAGGAATGGCAGTAAAGCAAGAATGACACATCACCCCCAAAGAGAGAGCGTGGCCCCACCAGCAATGCCAGCACCAGAAGGGGCCTGCATCACCATAGGGGCAGAGTAGATGGCCAAGACCCTATGTGATGGCAGGCCAGGGTGCCAGGTTGCAACACCATGGCATTTGGAGAAGAAGAGCTCTCCTAGGAAGAGCTGCCCCTCTCAGGAGACCCTAGGAGCTCCAGCCTGGGTCCTCGCAGGGCCCAGACCTACCACGAGCAGCCGCCTTTGGTAAGATCTCCACCAGATACCCTCTCTGCCACACTCACTTTCTTCTCTCTCATAATCTGGTGCAGGACACAGACAATGAAAAAGATGGAGGGCGTGACCATCAGCACAATCTGGAAAACCAAGAAGCAGAAGTGGGAGATGGGCAAGAAGTGGTCACAGCAGATTTGGGTGTAGCCAGGCTTCAGGGGCTTGCACGTGAACTTGCACTGCTCATCTCCATGGACACCATCTCCCACCTGAGTGACTAGCAGAGTCCAGAAGATCAGGGGGACAATGAGCCACACCTTGCCAGTGTGTGGAATCCTTCTGCTTTTGGGTCAGGAGCCAGCCTGGGAACAGCCAATCATTCACCCGTGCACACAGAAACCACAAGCCTTGAGGAAGAAATTGAAGTGAGGGGCTGTGATAAAAACATAAAGCCCCCACTGCCAGATATTTGCAAAGCTAATTCTGGCCCAAAGCAAGAGCTCCAGTTCCATCTGCATCAGACATCCAGGCATGCCACTTGCTGCCTGACAAGGACTAGAGGAACAAGCTGACAGAGAAAGGACTCTGAAGAAGAAGGGGTGCAGCAGCAGCACCCTGAAGGAGCCCAGAGTGCAACGCAGAATTAACCGAAGCAGGCTGCACACACGTTACAGGGAGGCCTCCACTGAAATGTTCCTAACTAAATAGGCGTTCAGGCCTTCCACCTGTCCTGGGCATTTTCTTTTCTTTTTTATTGTTTGAGACAGATTTTCACTCAGTGAGATAGAGTGAGAATCACCCTGGGTAGAGTGCCATGGCATCATAGCTTACAGCCACCTGAAATTCTTGGGCTTGAGCAGTCCCCTTGTCTCAGCCTCCTGAATAGCTGGGACTATAGGTACCTGCCACAACGCCTGCCTCGTTTTCTATTTTTAAAGATGGGGTCTCACTGTTGCTCAGGCTGATCTTGAACTACTGAGCTCAAGCAATCGGTACTATAGGCATGAACCACTGCCCCTGGCCCTGTCCTGGGTATTTTCTTCAGACTTACATAATATCAGGCATATTCCTGACTTAGATCGTTTTCCTCCAGAGTCCAGGATAACATATGATTTTTTTTTTTTTTTTTGAGACAGAGTCTCTCTTTGTTGCCCTTGGTAGAGTGCCGTGGTGTCACAACTCTCAGCAACCTCAAAGTCATGGGCTCAAGTGATTCTCTTGCCTCAGCCTTCCAAGTAGCTGGGATTACAGGTGCTCTCCACAATGCCTGGCTATTTTTTTTTTTTTTTTTTTTTTTTGCTGCAGTTATCATTGTTGTTTGGCAAACTGGGCCAGGTTCGAACCTTCCTGCCCCAGTGTATGTGGCCAGCGCCCTAGCCACTGAGCTACAGGTGCCAAGCCAACATATGATTTTTGGTCACTATATCAGAGTTTGGAAGAGACAGGGCTAACATTCCCCCTTTTCCTGCCCAGTGGATGCTCTTTAGAGCCTCACTTTGCAAAAAAATCTCATTTTACTTTACATTTCTGCAGCTCTTGGCCCTGGGAATTACAGAAAATATCCCCAGGGTGTATAATATTCCCAGGTTGCTTCTGTCAACACACTCCCTTCAGCCTCCCAGCCTCCCAATTAAACATAGCAATGTAACAGTCCACCAACAAATTTCAATAGCTGGGAGTTGTGGCAGGTGCCAGTAGTCTCAGCTCCTTGAGAGGCTGAGCCAAGAGGATCACTTGAACCCAAGAGTTTCAGGTTGCTGTGAGCTATGACACCACGGCACTCTACCCAGGGTGAAAGTGAGACTATGTCTCAAAAAAAAAAAGAAAGAAAGTTGAAGTTCCTTAGTCAGAGAGATGATTTGAGGCTGCTTCTCCTGTTCTCGCAGTAAGACTTTCTTCCTTGCCAATTCTCCTTGTCTCAATAATTGGATCTTTGTGTGACAAGGACGTAGACCTACACTGAACCCCCCCTTGCAGCTTCAGTAGCAGCAGCAGTAGAATATTTACTGCATAAACTCCAGGTGAAGACACGATCCCAGCCTTCACCACACTGATTGCCTTCCATAATCCCCTCTGAAACAAAATCTTGGAAGTCCTGCTAGCACCCCTCCCTCTTCCCCCTTAACTTTCAGGAACCCAAGTTGTCTTGATTCTTATCTCCCTTGGCTGTTCCATTTTGGTTAATGTGGGGTTCTTCCCCTCTGCCCTCTGCAAACATCAGGGTTCCTCCAGATATCTCAGAATCTCTTGCTGGTCCTGGAGGATTCAGTCTGTTAGGATGGCAAAGGGCATCCCCAGTTCAAATTAGACTTTCCCCTTCAGAAAGGAGTGGTGTAGTGCTATGAACTCAGGCCTGGACTTAAATGCTTAGAGCTGTGGGACCTTGAGCAAGTTGCTCAACCTCTCTAGGCTCCTGTTTCTTCATCTGTGGAGTGACGATAATAAAGGCATTTACTTTACAGAGTTGTACAGGTTATTTGAGTTAGAACATATAAAAGACTTAGAAAAGTGCCTGGCATGTAGTAAGTGCTTCATACATATCAGATACTATTGGCTGAATGTGGTGGCTCAGGCCTGTAATCCTAGCCCTTTGGGAGACTGAGGGGGGAGAATTGCTTGAGGCCAGGAGTTTGAGAACAACCTAAGCAAGAGTAATACCCTCAACTCCACCAAAAAGAAAATCAGATATTATTATCTCTCCCCCAAACCTACTTTTCTTCTTGTCTTGGTGTACAGTGCTCATCAAAGCTGAAATCCTACTCATTACCCATAATTCCTTCCTCTCACTTCTTCACATTTAATTGGTAACCTTGTCCCTTCAGGGCCACCTCTTCTAAAACATAAGAACGTATCTCCATTATTAGATTGTGAATTATTTGATGGCAGAAACTGTACCTTATTTGTCACCACTCCTATGCTTAACATGAATTAGTTATTTAGTGGATAAATGAGGGACAGAATGAAGGGGTAGATGATAGAATCTTCCATCCCTGGGGTTCCCAGCGCTCCAGAAAAAGGAGTCTTCCACAAGACTTCTGAATTACTCCCATCTCCAAGAACTCTCTTTGTTTTTTCTTTCATCCCAATCCTACCAGTCTCTTGAGACCCACTTCCTCTAGGAATTTTTCCTTGACTATTCCAACCAATCCCGAATGCCTCCATCCCTGAATTCCTTACCCTCACTGGTAGCCTGAGTCACTGGGCACATTCTGGTTGGCTTTGTCTTGTGTCTAGCAAAGCAGCCAGCACTGGGTCAAACCAGGGGGAGCTGTTCTGATAGACTCATACAAATAGACTCCTGGTCAAATTGTACAGGAATAAAAAGGCTTGCGAGGAAGGAGATTCAGCAGAAAGCCCTACCAGATTTTATTGAGAGCCTAGAGTTCAAATTTCTATCACTCTGGCTTTGTCTGGGAAGGGTTTCAGGTGAATTTGCGGAAAAAGAGGCACCAGGGAGCCCATGCTCAGTGGTTAGGGTGCCAGCCACATACACCGAGGCTGGTGGGTTTGAACCTGGCCAGGACCTGCTAAACAACAATGACAACTATAAAAAAAAAAAAAAAAAAAAAAGCTGGGCATTGTGGTGGGTGCCTGTAGTCCCAGCTATTTGGGAGGCTGAGGCAAAAGGATCACTTAAGCCCAAGAGTTTGAGGTTGCTGTGAACTGTGATGCCACGGCACTCTGCAAGGGTGACACAGTGAAACTCTGTCACAAAAAAAAAAAAAAAAAAAAAGAAAGAAAAAATAAAATACAAAAAGAGGCATCAGGTAGAAAAGAAACCCACCTGTTCTCATCATTCAAAGCTCCAGGTTTGAGACAGGGAGGCTGGAGAGAAAGGCCTCGTCTGCAGTTCCCAAGTGACCCATCAGTAGAAAGAAAGAAGGAAAATGCAAGCTCCTGCCATTCCTCACCCATTCCTCACTTCGGGAAACTCCTCCATTCTCTCTCTCCTTGCCTCTTCTCTCTCTGCCCTTTCGAGCCAGAGAGACCTGAGTTCAAATCCTGGCTATGTCATTTGCCATGTATGAGGCCATCTACTTACCTGCTCTGGGACTGTGTTCTCATCTCTAAAGCAGAGACTTTAACATAGAATTGCAAAGACATAGTGGCAATTATAGTGTGTTTCTAAAAACTCTTTGCCCAAACATGGAGAGACAGAAAGTAGAATAGAGGTGACCAGGGGCTGGGAAAATAGGGGGAATGGGGAGTTACTCTTTAAATGGGGACAATATTTGGGATGTTGAAAAAGTTCTGGACATGGAGAGTGATGATGGTTATACAATACCATGCGTATACTTAATGCCACCAAACTGTACACCTAAAATGGCTAGAATGGCAAATTCTATATGTATACTTTACCATGAAAAATTTGCATGACCAAACAAGGGGAACTTTGCTCAATACTTGGCACCTAGTAGGTGCTCAATAATAAGTAGAAGCCATTATTATTGCTATTGGTGGCTCTTCTCATATACCCTGCCCAACCCCCTTCTCTTCACTCTTCAGGAAGAAGTCTGAGTATTCAAACTTCCCACAACTACCTTCAAGGAAGTAGGAGCTGCCCTAAAGCTGGCATTCTATGATGCCTCCTCAGTCAAGGAGGAAGCTCCTGGGAAATGGATGCCTCTGGGAACTTTCTTTTCTTCTTACCAAGCAAAGTCAGCCAGGAGTTGGTGGCAAGAGGAAACTACTTACCTTCCATTGTTCAAGTATTTATTAATCATTTGGTATTTGGTGGGCTCTCAGCTTATGCTTGTCAGTCATTGTCCCCCCAAAAGACTCTGAAACTTATTTCTAGCTACCCTAGCTTGCCTTTCTGCAGAGCAAAGGCATGGGCTCTTTCTCAAACTTAAGAAACAAGTATTGAGCCTTTCCTTCTGCTGACATAGGCCCTCGTGAAAGAAAGTGGAAAACAAAAAAAAACAAACAAGCCATAGAATATTGATGGGGAAATGACAGTTAGCCCAGGAAGACAGGGGGAGTGGTTAAGGAACATATTTTCTATTTCCCTTGAGGCTAGAGGGAAAAACAGTTTTAATAGCAATATGAGTGAATGAGGTTAGATGCTTCTGATTACCAGAGCTTTAAGGCAATGGAAGGGAACATAGTCTCCCAGGAGAACTTTGAAAATGGAGCAGAGATCTGTCTTTTTAGGCCAGGATTTCTCAACTTCAACTTTAAACTCAGCAGACTGACACTTTGGACCAGATAATCGTACAGTGTAGGGTACTATCTTGTGCACTGTAGGAGGTTCATAGCATCCCTGGCCTCTACTCTGTAGATCAGCCGTTCTCCACCTGCGGGTCGTGACCCACAGGAACTGTGTTAAAGGGCCATGGCATTAGGAAGGTTGAGAACCACTGCTCTAGATGCTAGTAACACCCCCACCCTCAATCATAACAATAAAAAATGTCTCGGCGCATCTTACAAGGGTATATGTGAAACTTTGTAAATGTGGAATGTAAATGTCTTACTTAGCACAATAACTAAGAAAATGCCAGGAAGGCTATGTTAACCAGTGTGATGAAAATGTGTCAAACGGTCTATGAAACTAGTGTATGGTGCCCCATGATCACATTAATGTACACAGCTATGATTTAATTTAAAAAAAAAA